>JAULAV010008469.1:0-104198 GCA_030789695.1 Scilla litardierei
GCATATTAATTTGATTACCAATAATTCATATTGATAAAACATGGTATAAAAACATGATAAAATGAAACCCTAATTAAATTCCAAATCCAAGTTAGAATCCTACTGAGGCACGCATTGACGTGCTCCTCCCTATTTTTCCAGGTAAGAGAGGTAGCATGGTTGGAGGTGACTTGGAGTTGGGTATCAGGGGTAGCACTTGGTGTGAGATGTAGCTTGTGTGGTGACATGGTTGTCTTGGAGGTGAAGAGTGATGGTGTATATGTAATGGTGTACCTGTGCTATGTAAATTAATGGAAGTTATTATATATGATATGTTGTTATTAATCTAAGTGATTTATGATGTTGTTTGATATTACTATGAAGCTTCACTTGTACTATCCCAGCATGTGCGCAGTGGCATGCTTGTTCACTTTCTTCTTTCTCTCTCTTTTCCTCTCTCATCACCCTCACTCTTCAGGATACTTGAGAAAAAAATTCAATGCAGGGTATTCTGGGGAATGAGGCGTGACAGTGTAATTGCATGATTTATGATTGTGATGGTTTGTCTTTATACTTTCTATGATTTCTTCAAGATCCTACTCTGTTTGTTAAAGTTGGTGGCATATTATCTCTTATTCCCATGTGTACACATCCTGTGTTTGATGATATCCCCCAATATATGGTATTAGAGTATTGGTTAGAAGAAAGTAGAAAGTCAAGTTGTCATCATGTACCACATCGTTCAAGTTGGATAAGTTTACTAAAAGTAATGACTTCAGTTTGTAGCGACAGAAGATGAAAATGTTTCTGATGAGAGACGAGTGTTATCAAATTATCTTTGAGAAAAACAAGATTGACGAGCAGGTCATGGAAATTTAGAAATCTGAGATGAAGAGAAAAGCATTTATCATTGTCGAATGAAGTATTTAAGAAAGTGTTCGAGGAAGGAACTGCAAACAAGCGTTGGAAGAAGCTGGAGGCACTATATGCGAGAAGAATCTGACGAGCCGAATGTACTTGATGCAACAGCTATATGTATTGAATATGATGTAGGGCACTCATGTCAAGGATCACATTGATGCGTTCACAAAATCCGTGACAGATTTGCGGAATATGGGAGTGGACATCAAGGATGAATAGTTGGAAATGATACTGATGTGTTCTCTGACATATGACTTCGACCCATTGGTCTGGTACATGGTATATGGACGTGACACACTATCCTTAGAGGATGTTGAATCTCCAATATACTCCGAAGTTCTCTGTGTGAAGGTAACCGGTCAGGACAATGGTGATCAAAGAGATGCTCTATTCATCAAATGACGCCAGGATTCTAAAAATGGTCACGATACAAGAAAGGACAGAAGTCGATCGAGATCAAAGTCACATGGGGGCAAAGAGATTAGACATTGAAGAAGAGACTGCCCCAAGTTGAGGAGAAAGGGAAGGGAATGGAAGAAGCTTATGGTTCTGCTTCGGTATGGATTAGTAGCAACGATAGCGATGGCAGAGAAATTCTGATTGCAACAATATTATCAAACACTTAAGTAATCTAAAAATCATATTCGAAAAGCATATCTTGATATGTCTTTTTTAAAAAAGGACTTTTACAAAATCAAAACCAACACTACTAAACACAACCTAAGAGTATATTAACAAAGGTAAAGTGTAAGCTCTTGCACGGTAATGACCAACCACTCTTATTGCAGAAAAATGTGCCTGCCACCATTCCTCGTAGAAAATAAAAATGAAGCATAAGGATCAACTTGCTCACAAATTATCCAAATTACACAACCATTCATTGTGGCAACCACCAAATCAAAATATATGTGTAAGTTAATTCAAGCGTGGACAACTTAGCAACTACATAGACAAAAGTAGATTCCATACTCCTATTATGCATCAATCATCAATAACTTCAATCATGCAATTTGTGTTCTTCTAATTATTCTTATGCTCCTCAAGTAACTTGTATTGAATGGCAACATATATTTGTTTAGCATGATGAAGATTAAAGATAAGATCTGGAACACATTTAATTAGTATTCACGAAAGCCCCTTTTCGATTCATTTTTTATATTAACCTCCACACAATTTGCCAATAAAGCAAAAAAAACCAAACGAAGATAAAAATAAAGCTATATATAGCTCCCGTCAACACAAAAGGTTCTTGAGTCTAGTTTACGCCACATGGGTCGTCTCCTTGTGCTCCCAAAACCTTTGCTATAAAAAGATCCCCAGCTTTTCTCTCATTCTCCTGTGAAAGCTCACCTAGCTCTCTCTCCTTCTCTTCGAATTGCATATAGCAACTTTTGAGGAGATGAAGAAGATGGGGACTTAGCCAAATTTGTTTCTGGCCTCAGGGGGTTTGATCTCAAAGTGAACCAATTTTTTTGCCAAGCAAATTATGGAGAAGCTTATGAGATTGCCACCTGGGTTTAGGTTCCATCCCACTGATGAGGAGCTTGTGGTCCAGTACCTCAGGAGGAAGGCCTTGTCGTGGCCGCTGCCGGCCGCCATCATCCCCGTCATCGATACCGGAAAATACGACCCTTGGGATTTGCCCGGTGAGTACAACATCCACCCCAAAATTTTCTTGATAACTAGTATTCAAGAAATATATTCAAGATTGGTCTTTAATTATGTAGGTTGCCAAGAAGGTGAAAGATACTTCTTCAGCCTTCAAGAGTCGAGACACCGGAAGGGCAACCGATCCGACCGGGTGACGAGGTCGGGGTACTGGAAGGCCACGGGGAAGGATCGAGCGGTCCATGGCTCGACCCGAAACGAGCTTGTGGGGATGAAGAAGGTCCTCGTCTTCCATCAAGGAAAGCCTCCCCATGCGATCAGAACCCAATGGGTCATGCACGAGTACCGGCTCTCTGAAACCCTAGCCTCCATCCCTTCTCCCATTAGAAAGAACCCAAATCAGGTGAAATTAAGAGTCCGAATACAAGTTTGCTTGCTCCTTGTGTAGCCCAATAGTATGCTATTCTTAGCTATGGAGCGGGGTTGGTTTGCATATTGGATTCTTTTTGATAGTCTTCATGTGGATGTTGAGATGTCTGCGTCTATTAATAGTATGTGCACGTGTATTAAGTCAGTGTTCCTTTTGCTAATTCCATATATGTATGTTCGTATGTATGTAGTGCTCCCTGTCGACGCAAGGACAACATTGGGTCGTATGCCGTATTTTCAAGAAGAAGAAGAGAGCCTCGAGCATGGATGGAGACGATCATATCGTGCAATATCGTAACAACAATTGTTGGGACCTTGGGCCTCGGTCTCCTCCAACTTCGAGCTGTGTAACTGATCTCTCTGACGAAGAATGTAGCAATATTGGAGATGAGGAAGCAAGCAGCAAGTTGATTGCTTCATCAAGTGCTCCATAGTGTTTCGCTTTTGGTTCTCTTAGCTTCCGTTGTTTCAAGGGGGGAGAATCCCATTTCGAATAACTTTTGAAATGTAATTGCTTTCTCTTTTTAGCTACAGTTCATGGTTACTCAGCCTACGGTGTAATCTTTTGCTTGCTGTATCTGGCTTGTGCTTATGAGAACATGTCCTAAAGGCATGATATTCAATTAAAAAGGAGGGTAGTTTTATTAGGAGGAAGGAAAGAAAGAGATGGAATCCAATGCTACCAAGATAGGGAGACAAGATAGGGTATGGATGGAAACGGTTCGGATACGGTCTGGTTTGGATGTGGGTTTTACGATATCTATATCTGAAATCATTTTCCGAATATGGATGCGTGTGTCGATACCATGTGGAATGAAAATTTATCATACGTAGCTTAAAAACGTGTGTGTGTGTGTGTCTATATATATATATATATATATATATATATATATATATATATCTATATTATAAAAGAGGGATGTTATCAAGAGAAATTGGATAAGAGATATTGGACATGAGAAATTGGATAAGAGATATCTATATTATAAGAGAGGGATGTTATCATGAGAAATTGGATAAGAGATATCTATATTATAAAGTAAATTGGATAAGAGATATCTATATTATAAAAGAGGGATGTTATCAAGAGAAATTGAATAAGAGATATTGGACAATAGAAATTGGATAAGAGTGATGTTATCAAGTGAAATTGGATAAGAGATATCTATATTACAAACGAGAGATGTTATCAAGAGAAATTGGATAAGAGATATTGGACAAGAGAAATTGGATAAGAGATATCTATTATATAAAAGACGGATGTTATCAAGAGAAATTGATAAGAGAATTTGGACATGAGAAATTGGATAAGAGAATTTGGATATCTATTATATAAAACAGGGAAATTGGATAAGATAAAATATAAGAGATGAGATTTTGAGGGATAAAAGAGGAGGTGTGGAATTTTGCACATACAACCCCGGTTTTTGTATTTTTTCCCATGGACCCTCCCCACACACCCACCCACACTTTTTATTCTCACCCCTTCCGACCATTTTTTTCCAGTTCTATGAAGATTTTGAATCTTTTCCTACTAGGACAAAGCTTTGTCCTACGTGGCAAGTTTGTCCTAGGTGGTACTGACAATTTTGGGGGGACTTAAATTTTTGGGGAAAACTTAAATTTGGGGGTGTGGGAAAACTTGAAATTTGGGGGAACTTGAAATTTGTGGGAGAGAAAAACTCAGCCATTAAATAAACCGTGCCTTATGGACACGGGTAATGACTAGTATATATATATAGGAAAATTTTCAAATGAGAACATTTCGCACGGTGCGAAAATGTTTTTATCTTTTTTTTGAAATTTTATTTTTCAAAAATTCTTTTTTCCACCCTCATCATATGTTGTTATACCCCCCTCAAAAAATAATGGTTGAGAAATAATGTCATTTGGCCTTCGATCAAGGCATTTCATCAAATTCGCCCGTTTTGAGACCGTTAAATTTGTAACGGGTGGATGTGTGCTCTAATGCCCAACGGGTTCACCCATTATTTTCCATGGGGTATATATTTGTATGGATTAAACATCAAAAAAAGAAATTTTGAAAAAAAAAATTTCAAAAAAATATAAAAAATGTTTTCGCACGGGCTTTCGCACCATTTTTTCGCAATGGAAGATTGCCATATATATATATATATATATATATATATATATATATATATATATATATATATATATATATATATATATATATATATATATATATATATATGAGGAGGGATCAAATGACCCACAAAAATAACCCCCAAAAATGACCCCCTATCAAAAATCCTATGCCCCCCATTTTTTCGGAAGATCCGAACCGTTCATCTTGATCTTCACCCTCTAAATACCTTACCCACCAATTTTCAACCCGATCCCATGTGTTTTGCCCGTTCATCCATCCGACCCAAATTTAACGGTTTCACATGAATAGAACTTTTGCGAATGGTTGATGAACGGGCAAAACACATGGGATCGGGTTGAAAATTGGTGGGTAAGGTATTTAGAGGGTGGAGATCAAGATGAACGGTTCGGATCTTCCGAAAAAATGGGGGGCATAGGATTTTTGATAGGGGGTCATTTTTGGGGGTTATTTTTGGGGGTCATTTGATCCCTCATATATATATATATATATATATATATATATATATATATATATATATATATATATATATATATATATATATATATATATATATATATATATATATATATATAGGAAAAACCCCGTGCACACGTGCACGGTAAAAATCAAGATGGAGGAACAAAAAAGATCCGATCGGAAGCCAAGGGCAGAAAGCGGAAAAGGGTGGGTAGGTGTGTGGATATTGTTGGGGGGCCAAAAGTGCAAAACAGCCAAAGCGAGGGTTACTTTGAAAAGAGGTGCAAATGGATGTGTTTTTTGCAAAACGGGCTACTTTGTCCCAGTCAGCTTGTGACTGTGACAAAGCCCAGGTGACTGGGACAAAGCCTGCTGACTGGGACAAGCGTGTTTTATAGAATATATATATATATATATATATATATATATATATAGAATAATGGGTATCATACGCCATATGAGAGGGTCTCTCATATTCCCTCTCACATAAAGGGGGAAAGTACAAGCTCACATGGGCTTGTACTTGTTGTACTTGCACCCTTTATGTGAGAGGGAATATGAGAGACCCTCTCATATGGCGTATGATACCCATTATTCTCATATATATATATATATATATATATATATATATATATATATATATATATATATATATATATATATATATATATATAAGGGTAAGCAACTTTATTCATATAACTCAACAAATTACAATGTTGATCTACAAAATAGAACCAAACATCAAAGGCAAGAGAAACAAAGCCCTATATAAACCTACTACTCTGATAAAGTAAGGAATCCTAGTGATATTTTGGATTCCGAGTTTCCCTTGAGCTTTTCTGTCGAGGTGGATCCAAATAAGTCTTTTTGAGTGTCTTTAATTTTGGAGCTAAGCAGCGCTTTTCATCCTCCCACTATTGGTTTATCGTAGTAGCATCTCCATCAAATTCTTCCACCCATTCTTCCTCATATTCATCCTCATCAGCATTTTCATCCCCAACATTGTCAGGGTCATCAACACGGTCATTACCAGAGGGCCCCCAGCTTCCGTAGAATTTGGAATCACATGTACATCCGCTGCATCACCATTAGTAACCTCTACATTTCCATTAGAAGGACCTCCAGGCTCTATAGTAGATGAAAAATCTCTACTCGTAACATTCCCTTTATTAATCAACACATTTCCAGCCGCAGACATAGTAACCTTACCTTTCTCCACCGAAACCTTCTTAAACGGACATTGGGAGGTTGAATGCCCAAAGCACTCACACGTCAGACAGCTTGGAGGCAAGTTTTCATATTCCACTTTAAGGATCACATTCTCCTCATCCTCCACAACAATCTCAATTGTATTTTGCAATTTGGTCTTTGCATCAATTTCAACAAATCATCTTGCATAGGAATACCTTTCTCCCAAAGCTGTAGCCTTATCAAGGAATAAGGGCTTACCTATAGAGCTGGCAATTATACTTATGCACTCTGTTGACCAAAATTTCAGTGGTAAGTCGGGAAATCTTACCCATACTGGAATTGATGACAGAAGATCTCTATCCATAGTGAGGTCTGGAGACCAGCGTTGCAGCACTATCACCCTTTTATCGAACATCCAAGGCCCTCCTTGGAGTACCCTCCTGCAATCTTCCTCCAGCTCAAACACGAAGAAGAAAAAGCAATTTTCTCTAGAGTGGACCTGTAAAGTACCCTTTGGCCGCCACAAACAATGGACACATGCACGAAGGTGAGAAGATAAAGGTTTGTCACCCACAACATAACCAGCTAGTGTCCGTCCCCATTTTGCAACATTAGTAGAGATTGCTTCCTGCAAAATCCAAGGGACAGTCTTGCCTGAAGGAACCTCCCGAAGAGGATAGTAAGAGCATTTGCTAATCTCTTCCACAGCGCGCCCAACATAAAAAAGCAAACTACAGGCTTCTCGACTTGTCTTCGCCACTCTCAAAGGAGCAGATGGTTGGCCGTCAGCTTTTTCCTTCCGAATGTTATTAGAATTCCGTTGTAATACGGGAAATTCTTCAGCGTAATTGGGTGTTGGCTTTGCTACAGCAGATGTAGACATCCTTTGAAGACAGAATGAAGAACATAGATGAAAAGGGTTTCCAGCGTTGATACACGCGGGATTGGATCTGCTACCCATGATCTGCTCGTAGAACAAAGATGACCCTGATCAGTCGGACAGCGAGGAAGACCCGCGACTGCCTGAGTGCACCTAATGGGCAAGATCTGAGCCCGACCGGATCTGAACCAGTCGGTTCTGAACACCCAGACCGGATCTGCGCCTGATGGGCGAGATCTGGCGTCGAGAGCACCTGATGCCTGAAGCGATTGATCTGGCGTCGAGGAAACGTCGGATTTGAGCGCCTGAAGCGATCAGATCTTCAATCAATCGGATCAGGTCTGCGCGAAGTGGATTTTCGAGAAGCGGATCAACCGGATTCGAGGAGCCGGATCTTCGAAAAGCGGATTGACCAGATTCGAGGACGTTGGATCTTCGAGAAGCGGCGACCGGATTCGAGGACGTCGGATCTTCGAGGTACCGGATGGAGATCCACACCCGATCACTACCGGAGGGGTAGAGACCCGAGCTCCGGCTGCCAGAGACGCAGAGACCCCCCACCGGAGACCGATCAAACCCCCGATCACTTTCCCTAGGGCAAGCCGCCAGTACGCCTTTATATATATATATATATATATATATATATATATATATATATATATATATATATATATATATATATATATATATAAAATCGGAAAAAAATAAATAAACATATTTGTATCGTGATTCACTATCACGTAGAAAGAATAATTAACGAGAAAAATAAATAACACAATTTCTTGATAAGAAATGAATACTCATAAGTAAACAAATACTATAAAAACTTTCCTTACAGCTCTCTCTATAGAGAAGTACTTTGCTCTTCCTAGAGAAAAACTCTGTCGGGAGAAAATCTAAATCTAGCTCTCTCTGAAGACTTGTTCCCCTCTTTATTTCTACTCGACTAATCTCCTCGTCGTAAAGCCTTTTTATAGGTTTGCCATCACCTTAAATATAATTTTACTTCTTTTTCTTTCTTTGTAAACGTGAGTGGCTACTTCGTTTATTTTTCTGTTTTCTTCCCCACGCTGGGATGCTGGTCCAACAGCCTATGTATGCGGTTATGGACCAACAACTTCTCTTCCTCCGATTGCATCTAAAGCGATTTCCATATAACAACCATACTAGCTACATCTTTATATAGCATTAGCTTTTTCGTATCACTGTCTTCGTCAAAATGTCTGTTGAATTTTCTTTTTCTTTTTTTGAAGGGTAATTGATTTCATAAATAAAGTCAAAAGATACAATCAGCTAAACAGAATTTAGGGTACAAGTGGACTAGGGGAAAAGAGTGAAGACAACCAAAAACCTAGGCCCCTAGCATCCCAAAGCTAGCTAAATCCAAATACAACCCAAACATTTCACCAGACCAACCAACCACTAGGACATAAGTGATAATCTCAGATCAGGTCATTTACTCGCACCAGACTCGCCCCACCTTGACCCGAGAACTTCGGCAAGGAGGAACTGACACCTGGAACTTCTTCACAGAAGCAGTAACCGGTTGCTCCCATTCGGGATTGTCGATGACAATGGAAAAGGGTGGCATGTCGTCTTCATCGTGGCAGTCATCATCGAGAAGCGATGGAGTAGAATGAGAAATCACATGTGTCTTTAGAGGAGCTGGACGAGAGGGTGTCGCCATAGCAGCACACAAATAGTCACCGATAGTAGATGTCATCTCCCCAACATCATCCCCAACAAGGGGAGCCAAAGAACTAGATTCCCCAGACGAGAGCTTAGGCCAGTGTTCTGCAAACAAATCTTCTACCTTATCCTCATCAGATAGCGACTCCACCCCACAATCAACACCCTTACCTTTGTCTCTAGTCACCTCAGGGCCTATAGGCTTAGGAACAACACAGGTGTCAGTGATAAGACCACCATAACCCTGCTCCTCCAACACTCCCCCACCCTCCGTAGTATCCATTACATTTTTTTCAAAATCCATAGAGGGACCAGGCCCCCCCAATGACTCCAGCGGGCACTGAGTGGCAGTATGACCAAATGACAAACACTTGGTATAAATATTTACTTGTCTCAACATTTGTTAATCCATCACTTCATGCATTCTATTATAGCGAATGTCGATATATGCCTTGTTCGAACATGATACATTAAGTTCTTTCTCAAACCCAAACCACATTGACTATCACAATATACATTGTACCTTTTTTGCTCAATTACTAACTCTTGGAGAAAAAATTTTAACTACAACAACTTCTGTAATTGCAAAATGATCCGCTTTTGTTGTGTATAACACAATAGGGGTGGAAATTCATGTCGGCCTGGTCTTATCGGGCCGTGCCAGCCCGGCCTGACCCGATAGGACTTCAGGCCATTGCGGGGCGGCCCAGGCAAGGTCCGATAAAAATTCGGGCCGCTCGGCTCGGTCCGATAGAGTTGAATGAATCATAATTGTGACATTATTTTATCATATTTTTAAACACAAACTTGTCTCATGCGCTTAAAGATGCATCGAAATGGAGCACAAAATAAGAGGAGTAAGAGGACTGCAAAATGTGATGTGTCCTACATTGTTTTCATTTGTTTGGCAAGATGACCTAACCGTTTTGGTGGTTCTTTGTCTCTTCAAGGAAACTGAGATCGACCCCCCAAGATTCGACGACATCAAAGTTGGCACTGGTGGGAAGTTGTTAAAATTTGTGATATTTGGACCTTGATCTGATAAGATTCATGTGTAGAATTGTATTTAACTGCCATCCATTAATCACAGTTGGGTGTTAAAACTTGTTTTGGGCTTTCTATTGATTTATATGGATGACTTGTCTCCTATTCTTCACATATATGTCATTGTGCTTAAAACCATAAATGAATGCACATCACTGAAATTCGCTTTAGATCAGTGTGTGGTCAAATTGAAGTGGGGCGGTCAAATGATTTTCGTGTCGTGCCATGCCGCCCAATGGGCTGAATAGCTTGGCCTTGGTCCGGCACGAAAATGAACCGGTCCAGCCCGACCCGATAAAGATTTCGAGCCAAAATTGTTGGCCCAGGCACGGTCTTATTGTGTCGGGTCCGTACCAGGCCGGAAATTGCCACCCCTATAAAACAACACACTTTTGCAATCTTGACTATCAAGACACAAACCCCTTCCAACGTGTAAAGAAACCTGATGTAAATTTTCCATTATTAAGATATCTAGTCATATCTGAATCTATATAGCCTTCCAAGACTGGATCAACTCCCCCATAACACGAACATATCTTTATAGTAATGTTGAGTTTATAAATTACCACACGCGTACATGTTATCGTCTCACAAACGGGTCACTCTCAAGGAGGTTAATGATTAAGTACCAACTAATTTCTGATTATGAGTTGGCTGTGCGAATTCTATTCAAGGCATCAAGATGGTTGTAAAGAAGAATATCAATATCAGAAAATGCTAGAGCTAGGTACCCCCGCTATCATGAATTGGATGTAAATATGATTCCGAAATCAAATCACTAAACTAATGCTTGGGTTAGATTAATGTTCTCTAATTTAATACCTAAAACCTTATGTAGAAGCGTTCAAGGCTATCTATCATGAGACGATACCTATTTTCATGGCAATTAAAACATGATAGAAGCATTAAAAATCAACATTAAATAATTTCCGATCTCTGTTCTCACCTATTTTCGTAGAAGAAATTCAATCAATGACAAGGTTCTTTAGTTTGAGATCCAACTTTCGTTGATAATCTCGAATGAGTAGAAATCTATTAAGTAATTAATAGCTAATAAACTCAAAACCTAACTTTCATTGATAGTCTAGTTTCATGAGCAAATCAAAAGCAATAAAGATAATAAGCATAACCTTGACACAATCATAACATATAGTTCAATGAAATTGAAAAAAATAAAGATCAATTCACAATACAGTCCATGATAGGGTTCAACCTAACCCTAGACAAAGAGATTACCCGCAAAACATATCAAACACAATCATACCATTATTATGAAGCATCATCAACCATTAAGAGAGGAAACGGAATACTTGTTTTTTAATTGATGCAAGGAATTGCCAAACTTTCAGTCTAAAACTCCAAGAAGTTAATAAAACAATAGAGTCTCCACAAAAAATAAAAACTAGGTCTATAAATACATGATTTTCGAACCCTTACAACCCTTTTTATACCCCCAAGGCCCAAGCCTAATGGGCTTTCAAATAAAAATAAAACATAAAACCGTCGTCGACACAATCGTGCCACATGTGGCACGTCGTGTCACTGGCTGGCTCAAAATTTTGGACATTCTACCTCTCCCACATTATCGTACCGAATTTTGTACGGGGTTGGCACCATCATGTGAGTGACTGGGCTCCTCCCGGATGTGTCTGCATGATGGTGCTCCTTCTTGGCTCTTCATGACATGATCGTGTCATTTGCTGGGCTTCTCTCTGGGTTGTCTACACGATCGTGTGGCTCCTGGTTATTTTTGACACGGTCGTGTCATGCTTCTTAAGTCTAGATTTATTATTCTTTCACCTTGCTTCACCGTACATCGTCGATCCTTGGCTCTTAATAGCTGGATTTGGACCTGAAACACACAAACACCACAAAACACATCCTGAGTGTAAAATATAACATGATCTAAAATCATTGCAAATCAAATCTAAAATCCATAGCAAATCAAATCTAAAATCATAGCAAAATTCATAGCAAATCAAATCTAAAATCATGAAAATCTCTAGAACAACTATACTAAAGATCTGGCAAAATATGCACTTAACAAGTACCATTAAGGTATTTAAGAATCCATTTAACTACCTAGTAATGTTTCTGTCCATGATTAGAAAGGAATGGACTCACCATTCTTACCACATGGATGATATCGATGTTAGGCCTTGCACACACTATTCCATATGTCAGGCTTCTAATTGTTGAAGAATAATTTATCACTAACACCGCATTCATCTCTTTCTTGGATGAAACATATGACCTCTTGCTCAAATTGAAGTGATTGGTCAATGGAATGCTGACTAATTTGACCAGATCAATATTAAATCTCTTAATCATGTGTTCAACATCTCCAAAGATAGCTAAAACCTTTTATTTTCATATCTCAGACTATCTGCTTTCCAATAATTTATTAAGGTGGATCTAGATCTTTCATATCAAAATACTTAAAGAGTTCCTTCTTCAACTAACTCATTTTTATTGCATCTTGTTCAATGATCAATATATCATCTATATACAATAGCAATGAAACAAAGCTACTATCGGGAAGCCTCTTAGTATAAACACATGGGTCTGCATCGGCTCATTTATAACCTTGACTCACCATGAATAAGTCAACCTTCTTGTACCACTATATTGGTGCTTGCTTGAGACCGTACAAACTCTTCTTCTACTTGCATACAAGGTTCTCTTTGCTTGAAACCTCAAAACTTTTTAGCGGCTTCATATAGTTTTGTTCATGTTGATCATCATAAAGAAATGCTAATTTGACATCCATCTACTCAAGCTATAAGTTCAAATTAGCTACAAACCTAAAAATGATAGGGATTAAAGCCATTTTCATAACTAGTGGAAATATTTCATTAAAGTCAATACTTTCTTTCAAAGAAACCTCAACATCTTTTCGTTGTTATCTTTCTTGAGCTTGAACACCTATTTATTTTTTAGTACTTTCTTTTCCTAGGAAGCTTGGCCAACATATAAGTACTAGAAATAACCCGTGCACAAAGTACACGGACACCCCCAAAAATCAACCCACACAATCAGGACTCGAGACCCACATGTGTGTTTCGATGAGTGCAAAAACATGTGAAAAATGAGAAGAGTGGGTTTGGGTGTGTATATTGTTTTGGTTTTTTTGTTTTTTTTTCTCGATTGGGTGTGTGATTTTGGGTGTTTTGGATTTAGGTGTGTTTTGGGGGGTTGGGTGGGGTTTTGGGTTTTTTGGGTTTTGGGTTTTGGGTTTAAAGAGGTTGTCCCATGTGGCCATGTGACATTGCCAAATGGGACAAATTCAAAACATCCCTCAATTGTAATAAGGATAATTCTTTTATAAAGATTCCAGCTCATCATGAATAGCTTGCAACCAGCTTTCTCTGTTCTTATGAGATATAGCTTCTTAAAACTCACTGTCTCTCACTGTTTAGAAAGAAAAATATACTTAGCTTCTAAAGATCTGGTTGTTTGAATTCAACCTCATTAAGATCATTATACTTGTGAGATACTAACTTCAATAGTTGTACCATCAACTGTCTGTTGTAATAGTGGTGCAATATCTGATGGAAAGGATTGTGGTTTCCCTGGCTTAATATCTCCTTCTTCTTCGACTTTCTCTTCTACTTTTGGGATTTCTTCATTTATCTATTCATTACATGTGGCACATTGTGCTGGTGTTGGAACTGGAACAATATCTTGGGCACTAGAACTTGAATTGGAAGACATCATATGTTTTTAATGTTATCCAAAGTTTGGTTTTCTTGGGATATCTGCTCTAGATAACTTTATTCGTCTTTAGGTCCCACAATCTATACCAAAATTTGTCATCTCTATAATTGATAACGATACTTGATGTTGTCCTTTCTTCGAGCTTTTGTCTCTGTTCGTTGGATGCATATGTAAAAGCTAAGCATCTAAATACTGTCAAATGAGAATACGATGTATTATTTTCAGACCAAACTTATTTGAGTTGCAAAATTCAATAGTATTGATGGTGATCTACTGATGAGATAGCAGGTAGTATGAATAGCTTCTCCTTAGAATAGCATTGTCAGCTTAGCCATACTGAGCATACTATGACTTTCTTCATAATCATCCACTTCATTCTATAAGCTACTCTATTTTGTTGTGGAATGTGAGAACCCATCTTCTCATATATAATGTCATGACTTCTGTAGGAACCATTGAACTCTCTGGAAGTATATTCACCTCTATTATCTGAGCAGATGCACTTTAACATATTTCATTATTCATTTTCGACAATGACATGGGATAGTTTGAAGTAGTGAAGCACTTGGTATTTTATCCTCAAGATGTAGAACCACACCTTTCGATAAGCATCATCAATGAAGGTAGAAAATACTTGTTGCTGCCTAGTCATTTTGTTAGAGAATGTATGCCCTTCAGACAATTATTGTAATTGTAAATATATCTTGTTCAAATAGTAGTATACTATTTGGCAACTCTTTATCTATGTGATCGTTTTATACCAGTGAGTATGCTTATGGTTGTGTTGAGATTGCATGGGTAAAATCCTTATATACATGTGAGAGATATTAGGATCATGATGAGATCATAATAATAATGCACAATGGATCCACTTAACACGTATCTTAAAAATATTCCTGATCATAGGAATATCAAGACATGACATTGATATTTCAGATAAACTAGTGTGCATTTATCTCAACCAACAGATGGTAGTGACTGGTTTCATAGCCACTCGATGTTGGGACATAATGAGACGATGCACATATGGTTATTAGAGAACACGTTCACAGGATGACTCGTCAAGATGATTTTATACGGTAACCATACTCTTGTTGTCAACAGAAGCTCACAAACAGCAGTTGGTGCAGTATAGTCCTTATAACCAGGGACATGCTAAAGAACCGTGCATGTGTGTTGCTATACTTTGGCTTTTATCAAACATCGGCATTGCACCAGGTACTCCAGACGGGATTCGTCTCCTCTTGGTATGGGAGGTTACTGTCACATAAAGTCATTGGATCCAAAGTAAATCTATGGCGAGGGTAGTACAGATGAACTTGTTAGGAGTTAACATGTTTCATCCAACTATTGACTATGTGATTGCATATGAATCAAGGCTTTAAGGTGTATAGGGTTTGAAAATTTTCGTAACATGAACATCTTAGCGACTTGGTCTTGACAAAGGGAGCAGACTGTATTGTAGATGTTGTTAGTTATTGAGACACACCCCTAGTATGATTTTGATGATTAGAAAACAATTGAAGTGTGCTAATCAAGATTTGTGAGTGCGTAGGTTTTTGAGATATATTGCATAAAGTTGAGGTCAAAGCTATGGATGACATCAAAGACTTAAGAAGCTCACCAAAGATTCATGAAGATATAAAGAGCTCAAAGTCAAGTTAGCGATGAAGCCCAATCAAGACAACCCAAAGTTCAAGAAGAATCAAAGACATGGAGATGATCTTCAAGCTACATCAAAATTTAAGAGGTAGTAATTTTGATGTATATGTTCTTCTGTCTTTAGATCTATGTTAAAGTCTTGATTGAATCTTCACAAACTCTCTCTAAATTTTTTGAAAAGTTTTAAAATATATTAAAAGAGTTTTTCCAAGATTTTATAGGCAAAAATACTGATATCAGGAAAACTAGTCAACTAGTCTGATAAGCAAGTCTACTCGTGGCCGAGACTGAACTAGGCTAGGGAAGTGTCAGAAAACTAGTCGACTACTGTTATGTAACTAGTCAACTAATGGTTACACTGTAGTCGACTAGTTCTTGTACTTCTCTGGAATTCTGACAGTATCAAACTAGTCGACCACTATTGTTCAACTAGTCGACTAACTCACTACTAGTCGACCAATGGGAGAAGTATAGTCGACTAATAATTAGCTATTGGCTTATAATAGTATACTTTTTCTATCCGTTGAAAGAGACGTTGGAGGGCATATTTAGACGTCTGTCTTGGTCAGACTTATTCCATATATATATAGGGTTGGTATATGAGTTTAATATATATTGATTGAGCAATTTTTGAGGAAAAATTTTAAGTTTTTTAAATCCCTCTTAAGCCCTCAAAATATTTCTTAGGCCAAAGTTTACAACGAGTTTTTCAAAAGCTTTTGAGCAAAATTTTTTTTGGCCTTTTCTTATTGTGATCTCATCATGCTTCTTCTTGATAAGTTTGAGATAACAACCCAATTTTTTCCTTAGCCACTTATTCACATCAAAAGCTTCAATCTTGGCTATAGGAATTTGTTACTCCACCAATGTAACAGGTTTGTGAAATCTTCTAATGAAAGAGGTGGTAAGCTTTATTGTAAATTGCTTGGTGAATTTTGGTGTACTTATGATTTCTTGTTAAACCATATTTGTGTGGTAGATTGGCAAAGTCCTCTAGTGAGATAGGTAAGTTCTTGGAAGTCCTCTAGTGAGAGAGGTAATCGATGAAGTCCTCTTAGTTGAGAAGAGGCAAATGTACTTACACCTTTGGGTGTTTTGATTAGTGAAGCTCCAGTTAATGATTGGGACTAGGCATAAACTATGGGTAGGCGAACCAAGATAATCTCTTGTGTTTGTGCATGTCTCTATTGTCTCTTATCTTTATCTCTCTTATTTTTATTGTGCTAACATTTTCGATGTATCTCTTTATTAGCAATTATTAGAGATTTGTTGATTAAGTTTCAAGATCGGTAACACTCATTAAAACTTAGATAACCATAGAGATAAAATTTTAATTAGTGCTTTTCTTGCATAACAATATTTACCACTTTCTACTATTTAGTTTCCATATTAAGATCCCCAAAAGCTGTCGTTGTTTGGCTTAGATTTGATAATTGGAGGTCGAAATACCTGACTAGTACCATTACTGTACTTATGACATGATATGATTATGTCACTATAATTTAGGAATCTGGCTATTAGAGTCTCACACATATGACAACCTCCCACGAAAAACAAAGGAAATAATTTTAGATATGTGTGTGAAATACAAGTGATCGATCACAAGAGTTGCGATCAACATCAAGAGGAAATAACGCACCCCAAAGATTTGTGTGTGCGTTTAAGAAATGATCGTAAAGAGTTACGAAAATTTCAACTCAAAAAGGAAGGAAATACAACACTAATTAGTTAACAAATGTAATATCATTAGTCGACTAAAACACTAATTAGTCAACTAATCACTCTGATTAGTTGACTAACCAATGCAAAAAGTGTTAGTTGATTTTATTTGACAATTAGTTGACTAGCATATTGGTGGGCTCCGAAAAGGTGCTTCTCTGAAGCGCAAGAGTCCATACAAGTAGTAAAATCTGGGAGTCCAGATGTCGAATCCACGGGAAGAAATCTGTTGCAACCACAATTCAAATCAAATAGAAATCCTACGAAAAGAAACTAACCACTTCAACAATGATGACGATGGTGTGAAAGTGCGTGATGGTGATGTGCGAACAAAGAAATTCGTGTATGAAAATATCTATAAAAAGTATGCACATGGTATGGGTTCGTTAGGATCAATGATTCATATTAATTTGGTTGATGAATATATCACAATGAATTCTCTTTTTGAGAGCAATTCACCGGGAAAATATCCAATATAACTCAATGAATTCTCCTTTTGGGAGCAATTCATCGGAAGATGCCCTTTTGGGGGTTCAAGCAAAATATTCAATAAGATCGTCGCTAAAGTTATAATACGATATGAAACTCTCTTTTGGAGAGATCAAAACTACGGTATGAAACTCCCTTTTGGGGAGATCAACACTCACCCTTTTGGGTAGATCATCAACTCAATCACTTCTTTTGGAGGATGAAAGAGACGATTTACGAACAAAGATTACAACTTTAACGACGTTTAACGGTTTAGCACAAGGATATTCAACCAAACTAACACAAATCACATCCCCTAACTACTCCATACCATGCACAAATAAGTTTTAGCTACTCATCATGCAATAATAAACAACTTCCATAGCAAAATACATCAACTTTATAGCAAAATACGCTAGAAAACACCAAAATACGGGGTTTGAGTTAAAGAAAATATCACCAAATCTCCAAGTTTCGACTTCAAACTCTCTGAAAATACTAAGAAAAGCCTCTGGAATTTTACAGAATTTTACAGAGGGGAAATACGGCTCCTAGAGCCTCCAATACACCCAAAATACGCCCCAATCTGCTTGTATACGCCCAAAAACCCTAGAATACGCTTAAATAATAGGATTGCAGGTTTAATTTGCTTAATGGGTTGCAAAACCCGCACCCAAATTCATCCCAGCAGCAGATCCATATCGGAGCAAACCTGGGCCGTTGATCCAAGCGGGATCGACCCTCGCGCTGCCACATGTCCCCGAAACGGATCCGCTCCGCTGTTCGCGTCCAAATTGCTTCTGGGAAATTTCTCCGTCATTGGATCTTCGATCGACGCTCTGGATCTGGCCACGTCGCTCGCCCTTTTCGATCAGCTCCGCTTCGATTGTGGCCGTTAGATTGCGCGGGAGCTCGCTGCGATTGCACCACGTAGCTCCGAAATGCCGCTCTCCGCTTCGCATCATCGTGGCGATCTCGTCCGTTGGATTAGAATCCAACGGTCTTCATCATGCCCACGTCAACTGCGTCTTCTCGCTTGATGGCCGTTGGATCGAAATCCAACGGCCGGTAATATTCCACGTCGCCCATGGTATTATTTCGTGGGGATTTATCAGCGCCGTTGGATGCGGCGGGAATGCAGCGGATGTTGACACGTGGCAGAGCCTGACTGGTCTACGACCGTATTTCCGTATTTAATTGCATATTTCTTCATTTAATTTGTATTCTGCATTCAAAAATTCATAGTAATTAGCACAGATCTCAGAAAAATACAAATAAATAGTCGTTGGAATCGTGAGATCGAGACCAAGCTATGAAAAATAGAAAAAGTGCAGAAATACTCCATTAATTACCGTTTTGTGCTCAAATAAGGTGTTTTCTCTAATAAATAAATGTGTAGAAAATACGGATGAATTAGAGAACAATGTAGCATCACATGAGCACAAAATAGGGCTAAATGGGGGGTTAAATATGTAATATTGAACCCGAATCACACCCCCAACTAGCGATTTGCTAGTCTCTAGCAAAAAGAGCGATTAATACGGATGATTTAATAAAATAATAAGTTCTTTCAAATTGCTCATGGCATGGCTCAATAATACGCATTCCAACATGATCTTGACCATCAGTATACACATCCATGAACAAAATCAATCACATGATATTTTCTCTAATTTAGTATGAATAAATAGCATGCAAGCATTGTTTTGCGCAAGTGAAAGTATAACACGTCATTTTTCTCTAGTTTTCTTGTTTCCAAGGAATTGGCCTATCAAAACAATCATTCAAGATATGGGTATTGAAGTTGCTTAGTATATTCACCATTTCTTTTCTTTTATTCGTTCCGCGTAACGCGCATCAAGCAATATTCGCAGAAAAATGTATAACTTGGATCGCTCCATCAAATGAGTGAGTTTCTTGTCAATGGCTCCCAAATCAGACGATAATAGGGCATTAGGCCAAAAAGGACCCCTCGGACTGTACTACTCGAGCCAACCAAGTTATTTATTAGTGACATACTTATTCATTCATTTTTCATCATTCATTTTTCTTTTCTTCATCTTTTTCTCTTTTTTTTGTAAGCAACTCAACATCCATTCTTTGAATATAAACATTGATAACCAAGGCCAAATTCCCCTTCAACTAGAAGACTATTCTTATAAATCGTGTATACTTAAGCTTTTTCATCACATTAGCATGCATGGAATAAATTCAAACTATTTCGAGATATTAATCATGGAAATTGAAAGTTTTCATGAATAGCATATTAACGGTAATTCCATGAAGGAAGAATAATCAACTCAAGCCATAAAAAATTTTCAGAACTCAATTAATGCGTAATCATCTGTATTTGAGGTATAAGAAGGAGTTTTAAAATGATGAGATTTGGTGATTTATTCTTCTCAAAAAAAAAATCCTAAGGTCTCATACACACCCCCAACTAAAGAGGGACATTGTCCTCAATGTCGAAAGGGGTACGAGTTTATTCAAGCCAGCAACCTAGAAAGCATATAAAAACTACACCACTGGAAAGAACACACCGTGATCAAATGGCGGATCCCGAATCTTTAATGGTGGAGGAAGTTGTTCAATTTGCTCCTTGCGCTCCTCGGCAATTATTTTTCCTCCAAAAACTAATTTGGACCCCGGCAACACAACTCCAAGCATCTCTATAAGCTGTTTGCCAATGTCCTGCGAGAGATGAGTTATGTCAGTCCAAATTAATTTAAGATTCATTTCAATAAAATTATTCCAAACGTAGTCATCAAAATAAGTGAAAGAAATTAAAGTATATTGATGGCTACTCCCTTTATGATTTGCACTACTCTCGGTACGATGCTCGATCATTGGGGAGAGGGGTAAATGATTTTGGGCCAAAACTGGAGGAGGGCATGGTTCTGACTCCATGGCAATAATCTCAACACCCTTGTCCATAGCTGTCTCCTCCTCTCGTTCATCCAAAATTGCTAGCTCGTCCTCTCTTTTGTGCACACTTTCTGCCATGTGTATATTTATATTCGTGTTATCAATGTGACATGGCTTGCTCGATATACCTGCAATAGAAGATGAACTCGTATTAGATTCTTTAAATTGAGTTTCAAAAGCATTACCTTCTTCTAAGCAAGTGGCAATCAGAGTAAGATCTTCAATGGATTTCTGGATCTGCCGACTCCGAGCAAGGAAATTCTCTTGGAATTGAAGGGATGTGGCCTCCTGTGTCTGAATAATCAGGTAAGCTTCCTCATTCAAGGATTGCAAAGGTACGTCTACGCTTTGCTCTTCTTGATCAAGGCACGAAGGCTCCGTTGAATCGCTCTTTGAAGTCTCTTCCATGGTTTATTCGTTTTCTTGCAGAGACTCCATGTATTCCCACGCCTCTGTCGGCGTCATGCCTCCCAATAATTCCTGCAGATGTGGTCGTAGTCCATCTAGGAAGGACACCATAAGCTCTTCATTTGTGTACCCATGCTGCGGATAGCTCGATACTATGTTTGTGAACCTCCTCCAGGCCTGAAAGAAAGTTTCACAATCAGTTTGATTAAAATTTACAATCTTGAGCTTTTCCATCCAATGGTTGTGTGCATTAGCATACCGTGTATCATACAGATTGTTCGTGCAATAGAAATTCATATAATCCATTTTTAAAAATCAAAATAAATAAAAAAACAAAAGTTTATGCACAGTAAAGTGGAAAGATCTCACCGAAGGTCCTCTAAATGAAATAAACCGTAGTCACAAACCATTCCTCCCCGGCAACTGCGCCAAAAACTTGGTGGGCTCCGAAAAGGTGCTTCTCTGAAGCGCAAGAGTCCGTACAAGTAGTAAAATCTGGGAGTCCAGATGTCGAATCCACGGGAAGAAATCTGTTGCAACCACAATTCAAATCAAATATAAATCCTACGAAAAGAAACTAACCACTTTAACAATGATGGCGATGGTGTGAAAGTGCGTGATGGTGATGTGCGAACAAAGAAATTCGTGTATGAAAATATCTATAAAAAGTATACACATGGTATGGGTTCGTTAGGATCAATGATTCGTATTAATTTGGTTGATGAATATATCACAATGAATTCTCTTTTTGAGAGCAATTCACCAGGAAAATATCCAATATAACTCAATGAATTCTCCTTTTGGGAGAAATTCATCGGAAGATGCCTTTTTGGGGGTTCAAGCAAAATATTCAATAAGATTGTCGCTAAAGTTATAATACGATATGAAACTCTCTTTTGGAGAGATCAAAACTACGGTATGAAACTCCCTTTTGGGGAGATCAACACTCACCATTTTGGGGCGATCATCAACTCAATCACTTCTTTTGGAGGATGAAAGAGACGATTTACGAACAAAGATTACAACTTTAACGACGTTTAACGGTTTAGCACAAGGATATTCAACCAAACTAACATAAATCACATCCCCTAACTACTCCATACCATGCACAAATAAGTTTTAGCTACTCATCATGCAATAATAAACAACTTCCATAGCAAAATACATCAACTTTATAGCAAAATACGCTAGAAAACACCAAAATACGAGGTTTGAGTTAAAGAAAATATCACCAAATCTCCAAGTTTCGACTTCAAACTCTCTGAAAATACTAAGAAAAGCCTCTGGAATTTTACAGAATTTTACAGAGGGGAAATACGGCTCCTAGAGCCTCCAATACACCCAAAATACGCCCCAATCTGCTTGTATACGCCCAAAAACCCTAGAATGCTTAAATAATAGGCTTGCGGGTTTAATTTACTTAATGGGTTGCAAAACCCGCACCCAAATTCATCCCAGCCGCAGATCCATATCGGAGCAAACCTGGGCCGTTGATCCAAGCGGGATCGACCCTCGCGCTGCCACGTGTCCCCAAAACGGATCCGCTCCGCTGTTCGCGTCCAAATTGCTTCTGGGAAATTTCTCCACCATTGGATCTTCGATCGATGCTCTGGATCTGGCCACGTCGCTCGCCCTTTTCGATCAGCTCCGCTTCGATTGTGGCCGTTAGATTGCGCGGGAGCTCGCTGTGATTGCGCCACGTAGCTCCGAAATGCCGCTCTCCGCTTCGCGTCATCGTGTCGATCTCGTCCGTTGGATTAGAATCCAACGGTCTTCATCACTTCCGCGTCAACTGCGTCTTCTCGCTTGATGGCCGTTGGATCGAAATTCAACGGCCGGTAATATTCCACGTCGCCCATGGTATTATTTCGTGGGGATTTATCAGCGCCGTTGGATGCGGCGGGAATGCAGTGGATCTTGACACGTGGCAGAGCATGACTGGTCTGCGACCGTATTTCCGTATTTAATTGCGTATTTCTTCATTTAATTTGTATTCTGCATTCAAAAATTCATAGTAATTAGCACAGATCTCAGAAAAATACAAATAAATAGTCGTTGGAATCGTGAGATCGAGACCAAGCTATGAAAAATAGAAAAAGTGCAGAAATAATCCATTAATTACTGTTTTGTGCTCAAATAAGGTGTTTTCTCTAATAAATAAATGTGTAGAAAATACGGATGAATTAGAGAACAATGTAGCATCACATGATCACAAAATAGGGCTAAATGGGGGGTTAAATATGTAATATTGAACCCGAATCACATATGTTTGCCAATCGACTAATGACTGATAGAATAGTTTTAGCATTTTTATTTGGTGCAGGATTTGATTTAAAAATTAAATATAATCTAAACCAAATTCCTAGAGGTAAACTCTGACAACCCACCTTATTTTAGGATAAGCTTGGCTCAAATATTAAATTCTAATTCGAGTAGAAATCCTAATGAACAAGTCTTCTCCGTGAAAGTGCATTTATAGATAGAGTTGGAATCTAACTTAATTTCCATATATGATACAGATTTAGATGACCCCAAGCCTATATAAAGGGATACTTTGTCCCTCTCAATGCACCATTATTAACACCAAGAGATCCCAATCTTAAATACCAAAGTCTAGCATCCAAGATCTCTTATGCAAATAAATTCAAAACTATTCGAGAGAGACTCACACACACTCATAATAAAGTTTTTCATACTCCTCCTCTCAGGCCCTAACCTAAGTTTTATGAGCCAGTTTGAGTTCACGAAGAGCCAGTGAATCGTGAAGGGGTTGTCATCGTTTTGATTCATTTAAAGCACTTGGTTGGTGAGCAAGGTTATGTTTTCACCGAATGAGTATTGGATCCATGGGCATCGCTTAAGTATATCCACACAAAGGTATGGTTTTTATCTTAGCATCAATTTCATAGTTTCACAGTATGTTCTTGGCTTGTTTGATTGCTAGATAATTAGAAATTTTTAATATTCCTATCTTCTGCCATGTATCTAAAGTTTAGATTTTAGCAATGTTTTCTTATAGATTTAACCTTCAAGTGACCACCAACATCAAAGTGTTCTAGACTTAGCAACTCTGATCTTCTTATTGAAGATGAAATGAAGGAGACTCTATATTGCTTGCCAACTAGACAATGTTATCAAGGATCTAGCCCAATATCCATGGTGATTAAAGAAAAGATCTTTTTTATCAAGATAGATAAGTCTTTTTCACCAATGTGATCAAGTCTTTAGTGTCACATATTTTAAGTAGCATCACGTCCCACTATGCTGAGGCTACATGTCTATATTTTCACATGAGTCTTGTATAGCATACCACAAGCATCTCCCCTTATGATAATCATGGTACCATTTGTCATTCTCCAAGTATTGTTGCTAAATGGTTGTCATAGTCATGTTTATCAAGGGCTATCCAGAAGAGCACGTTCAGCCAAAGATCAAACACATGGTGGACTTCCTTCAGAGTTATTATACATCCAACATTCATCTACATTTGAACATCGCAAATTACCATGATCTTGCAAGTACTGATATTTCACATCTCCATGATTCCAAAATTTCCAACTTCGTATCAATCACCCACTCACTATCCTACTTGGAAACATTAAGGCATGTATTTTCTTAGATCTAGCAAATAGCAACTTTTCTGGTAAAAGTGAATAAAACCTCTCCATTATTGGTCTTCTGTTAAGAACCATTATGTCCTTGTTCTCATAACTGCTTCCGATACGTTTTTTTCATGCGGCCCTACATATTATAATGATACCATTTATAGGTAAGACTCCTCCCGTCTATGGACTTACCCCGGCTCTTGCTCCTACCTCGACCACAATCTCAACCACCTCATTACTATCTTCCTGGTGTTTTCATGGCAAAGGCATGTAATTGATTCGTGCTGATTTCCTTTCTCGTGGCCTCTTCATTAAAGATGGCATCTTAACCATAAACATGATAAGTCTACCATTTAGGGTTGAGTTACTAAGGAAGACCGCCAGTTCTCCCAGTTGTTAGGAAAAGAACTGAGAAGTAAGAGAGATTGTTCTTCATTCACAAGCTGTAACTTCATTATTGATAACTGATTGACCAAACTATAGAACTTATGCAGGTGTTTGGTAATGAAAGTTTCACTTTGTTACTTTAAATTTACTAATCACCTCATGAACAAGGATTTATCCTGAGCGATCTTGACCTGATACATGTTTTTTTACTTTTACCAAAGGTGACATGCATTTATCTCCTAAACAATACTGTGAAATATACTGTGGTAGATCTTCTTTTGTGGATGTGGGCTTTACTCCTTTGAAATCTAATTTGTCAAATATTTTTTTATAATTGAGAATATATTCCATCGAAGTCTTCGTTTTATGTAATTTATGATTGTCAACTTGATCATGGTTCCCGATGCTAATTTCTCTATTGATATTTTTGAAATTTAAAATAGTTGCTAAAAATCTCTTTATATTTTTATTTTTTTCAAAACAAACATATTTTTCCTTCCCATCCCCTCTCTTTTTTTTGCACAGCTAACCTAGACTCCCGATGCTGATTTCTCTATTGATATTTTTGAAATTTAAAATAGCTTGCTAAAATCTCTTTATATTATGAATCAACTACTGGAGGAGGAGCCCCCAGCTCTTTATTTATAGGCAATAGGGGAGAATACAAATATGGGCTACATTGATATGGGCATATCTCTATGATAGCCCAGAATCTCAACCAACTACGGTTAAATAACCTTTCACAACACTCCCACTTATCCAGCCATATGTGTGGACTCTGCTCGTGAATACTTAAGAATTCTGAGCATAGAAGAGTCTCACATGGGGTGGATACTTCAGGATCCTGAGTTGGTGAGATTTTCCTCGTTAAAACCTTTAGCTATGGAAAACCCAGTGGGAAAACCCATAGTTAAGGAAAAAGAGTACAAACTCTCCCTAACTCCCCCTAATTTGTACAAGTGACTCTGCTCATGAATACTTCTAGATTCTGAGCGTCACAGAGGGGTGGATACTTCAGGATCCAGAGTTGATGTGATTTGCCACGTTAAAACCTTTGGCTATGAAAAACCCAATGGGAAAAACCATAGCTAAGTGAAAAGAGTACAAATTCTCTCAACTCCCCTTGATCTATAAAAGCTCTTAGGCTTTCAGATCTTTTAGGCTTATCTCATCACTCCTATTTACAACATTCCAGAAATATACACAGATTACAGACATTATCACCATTGAGCAGCTGCTGAATCCAGAAACTCTGGAGAGTTGTACTAAGTTTCGTCGCGTCTGATGTGGTTTTAAGACTATGTGGTCAGCTCCACAATACCAGCATCTATCCCAGTCGTCACTGGGGTGTGATGTACCACCAGGCGCCCTCATATACACCATTGGTGTAATTCTGAAATGGTGACGATCTCGGAATGATAGGATGATGTTGCCTTCATAAGTTGCTTTACAGATCTGCAGTAGATGGCCATCCCACTATGGGTACCCGTTCTATGATTTCTCAGTATAGGGGCTAGACCTCTAACCTGCATTTGCATAAACACTGGAAGATGCTACTTCATATTGTAAGTTCAAATCTTTCGACCCTTGGAGGAAGCGCAGAAGGCTTAACTCCGGTCTGATGGCCCTTTTAGGTGCCAACTATCTCTGGCTAATGAGTTTACTGCAATTTCTATATCGGGACGCATGCAGTTATCCAGGAGTGCCTGATTGCAATTAGATAGGGGACTTTAGGACCAGTTATATCCTCCCCCTCTTCCAGCGATCGGAAGGGTTCTTTTTGTACATCCATTAAGTATACTCCCATAGGTGTACTATCGCTGACAATGGTCCTTTTTTAATTTCTCCAATGCACTTCTGGACGTATGTAACAGGATTCTATGAGCCATGACTTTATATTTGCCTAGGTCTTTCATTTCATTTTTAATAGTCAGGCTTGAACAGATGTTTCAGTTTTCTCTTCAGGAGATCCGATGAGATTTTAGTTGTTTACAACTATGATCTCTAATCCTGTTCTTTGCTTAGATGCAAAGACAACCCTCAGTAGGAATCATTGATTTATCAAATGATTCTCTTGGTTGTACATTATTTATTATACTTATTGTTTTTCTTCAATAGAATAGACGTCCCGAAGTCTATTCGGGCATTTAAGGAAATGTGGAATTTATCTTTACCAAGATATCCACAAAGGTATGCCGTCACAACATCCAATAACAGCATATCCAAAATTTCCTTTGCCAAATCGTAAGGTATTCGCTTTTGATAACTTAGGGAGACTGATGCATCATTTCTGAGTCTTGCTCATTTTAATTTGTTCGATCCCTAGTTTCAGCGAAATTTTTCCTTGGGCTATAGGCTGTACCTTATAGCATACGATTTTATATTTATTTTTTCTTATGTGTGCAATACTTATTTTACCCACAGGTTTGACACATTTTGGTGTCTGGACTTCAGGTCCAAACATTTCACGTTTCATTAGTGAGTCCAGCTCATCTTTTATTGTCTCGTTCCACATTTGGTCAATCTCTACGTTTGCATACTAGCAACAGAGTATGGAATGATAATTTATAAACATCATCGCTTTTGCGATGTATATGGAAATATGATACGTGAATACATTGTCGACTATCATGTTCTTTCTGTCCAACACCTCCCTAGTACGTACAACATTTACTTTCAATTTTAGTTTTTCCCGACAGTTCCTCTGCAGTGGATTCCGGGAAGGGAGAGGGTGTGGACATGAGCTCATTGTCCTGTGGTAGTATTGTCTTAAGGTCTCCTGGTATTCTTCTTCTTCTTTCTTTTTTCCCTTAAAATTTTTGTCCTTGGAGCCTAGTGGTTTGCCTCTTTTCCGTTGAGGATTAGCCACTTCTGTTGCTTGTAGATCGCATCCATTCTCGGGGATGTCAATCCTAGCTGAAGTTTTTGCAGCAGGGATGTGTGATCTGACAAGCTTCTGGTTGTCAGTAAATGAGTCTGGTAACATGTGAACCTTGTTCTATATATGGAGGATCTTCAGGATATCATCTTCACATTGTTTTGTTACCGGATCATGGTGGGTCAAACTTTTTGTATCCCACGTTATAATTTGCTTCGCGCCAGATTTTCCAATGTCTGGGCCTATTTTGGGGAAACTCGTCTCATCGAAATCACAGTCTTCAAGATATGCCGTAAAAACGTCCCCCGTTTAGGGTTCTAGGTATCTTATAATTTAGGGTGAGTCAAACCCTACATGGATACCTAGGCGACGTTGAGGAAACATTTTTGTCCTCTGTGGGGGTGCGATGGGGATTTAAACTGCGCGACCGAAGATTCTCAGATGTGAAACGTTCGGTGGCATTCCATATGCAAGTTGCATTGGAGACTCTGACATCCAAAGGCTCTTATTTTCATTTACGATGCAACATGCAGAATATGCATGTCCCCATGCATCCATAGGCAATCGGGATTTAATGGACGTTCAATCCGTTGGAGTCTACTTATTAGTGACTCTGTCGACCCATTTTGGGTATGAACATGCAGTACTGAATGTTCATTTTTTATTCACGTTGCTTGACAGTACTGTTGAAATGACCGGGAGGTATATTCCCCAACATTTACCAGACTTATTTTCTTAATTTGATTGTATGGAAAATGTGCCCGCAACATTTTTATTTTTGCTAATAGCTTTGAAAAAGCTAGGTTGCGGGTCATTAGTAGACACACATACGAGTATTTGAGGATGCAATTACTAGTACAATAAAGTACCATAATAGCCCACTTGGGGGGTGGATTTGTCCACATCAATCTCCTTATTTTTCTTTCGAGGAAGCGTGAGATTCTTTTGTCAGATTTTAATAGAGATGGCCTTGTAATTTGTTTTCCCTTAGAGCAAGGGAAGCGAGGGAATTCTCCCATCTGAAGAATCTTCTGGTTCTTCAAATCATACCCATAGGATAAGATGCAGTGCATCATCACTGATCCAGGATAGCCAAGTCTATCATGCCAGAGTAAAAACTTGGCTGATGTCGGGCACTTCAGGTGCTCCGTTTAATTTCGCTTCCTTTCTCCGAATCTTTGTATGGTTGAGGCTTATAAGGCTCTCAAAACGTTCAAGTATGGATTTTAATCCTTTTTCTTGAGACGTTACGTACAGTAATTTGTTTTTCATTTACATTTGCGGTTTCCATATGGAATCCGTGGAAAACGGATGTCCTTGAAACTTAGAAAGTTTCTTTCGAAATTCGGAAGGAATAGTGCATCCTTTATTTTTTTATTTTTTGTGTCATTTGGGGGCAACAGTGTTGCATTCCCAGGATCTTCAATATGGCCCTTATGTTGGGCTTTGTACTGAAAGATCGTATGTGTTTAGTGTCTACTAACCAGTCATGAGAGCAGTTCATCTATCTAAGAGATGAATTATATATGCACATTTTCAGAGAAAATATTTTCATTCAAAATCAAATCACATAATATGAAAGCTCTCATAACATGAAATGTTCTAAACAGTTTTCTAAGATAAAAATAAAAGGTAATCAAGCATGTCATCATGTTCGAAGTCGTCAGCTGTAAACTTGACTGGAGCATCAGAGATCATCAGGTTTGTTTCAGCTTTATTTTTCTTGTTCTCTTTATACAAATCCTGGAGATGCTGCGGAGTTCTGCATACTCTGGACCAGTGGCCTTTCATGCCACATCTACGGCACTGGTCTTCCCATTCCCTCTTGGGTGGAGTTGCTGTAGGAAGATATATGCCCATAAGGCAATTTATCTTGATTATACGTCTTGTTTATACCGTATATGGTACGTATTATTCTAGGTATAAAAGGATTTGTATTAATATACTTAGATAATATCCATAGACTTATAGTTAGGTCCTTACGTATCTAGATGAGATCTCGATTATGAGTAAGTAAGTGACCGAATAGAAACGTAAGTCTTAAACGGTTCGTGATCATAGATGTGTCGAGAACTGGATATCGACACATCGGATAGATCACTGTGTCTTCGTCTTGCCTTCGGGTAATGATGATCTCATAGTCATTCGACTTAGCGAAGTCGGAGACAAGACACAGGTGCTCATTAGAGAATGAGTTCACTGAACGACCAAGTTAGAGTTATTAAATGGTTAACTTTAATGATCTGTCTTTAATAACTCTAGGGTGATGATAGGTTAGTTGATCCTTAAGACCTGAAGTCATCTGTACCCACCTGTGAGCGGACGGTGTGGCTTAGACACATGATCTAGCTTCGAGGACCAGTCCTGATGAAAGATCTTAGGTTGGGTTGCACCTGAAGCTCTCAAGGTGAGTAAGTGACTAAGATGGTATTCGTCACTTCCATTAAAGGGAAGTTAGTGTTATAGGCTCAGTACGGTCTTTGTGTTAATCCTCGGCCGGGGTACGTTGCAAGTTGTACAACGTGTATACAATAAAGACCGCCGTATACTGACCAATGTTGTCTAATAGGGTTGACAGAAAACCATACCCTAGGCCAACATCAAACACAGTCTTGACGAAGGGATTTTAGCTAACGGAATTCATCTCTGACACAGCCAATGCAAACCCTATGACACTTTTGTCAAAGGGTCGATCACGTTATGATGACTCTGAAACAGGGACGACAGCTACTGCTCGTAGTGACCGTCGTCTAGGGGTTTCGAGCCCCAACCTATAGTAAGGTCAGGCTGTAGGGTCTCACACCGAGTAGTATTCGTGTCTTAGTAATAGGAATATAGAATAGAGAGAAATATAATTTGATGATATTCACAAGCTGAGTTGTGAAAGTTAATCGCATTAGCAATAGGGACACAACGTTGCATTAGATGCTAACTTTGACTAAACGTGTTGTAAATTAGTTACAACGAATTTAGTAGGAACAAACTTGTTGGAAAAGGTTACCTGGATGACGGGATCGTCCCGGTCTAAACACAGGTTCAAACCGCGTCCAAATCGGAGCTCAAACGAGCCCAGAAACGCAGAAAGAGTCCAAGGGGAAGTGGGTTAGACCCACTGGGCCAAAAGGCCCATGTGCAAAGGCAAACGGGCGTAACCCGCTGCAGCAGCGGGCATGGCCCGCCGTGTGCAGCGGGCGGGCACCCACTGCACAGCGGGCGTGGCCCGCTGCACAGCGGGCCAGCGCCCTCTGATGCAGCGGGCACGGCCCGCTGCACGCAGCGGGCCAGCGCCCGCTGCAAGCGGGCGCGGCCCGCTGCTGCAGCGGGCCAGCGCCCGCTGCTTGCAGCGGGCGGGCGGCCCGCCCTTGCCCCCTTTGGGCGGGCGCGCCCGCTAAGTCTAGCGGGCGCGCCCGCAACTTAAGTCAATTAGGGTTTTTTGAAACCCCTAATGACAGCTACGAATTTTGTGAGAATTGCTAAACTTTGAGCAATTGTTTGAGGGGTCAAACGAAGTCGAAATTCGTCACCGTCAGTTCCTACGCGATCACCATTCCAAGCTTTTCTGATTGATAGCTTGTTTGGTGTCTGAAGTTTAGTATGTGAGGAGAATTAATTAGTTAAAGTTTGACTTTGTGAAAGGCTAACTTTAAAATTGAAATTAAGCCAAATGACTTAATTAATTTTTTCTCTTCATGTGGATTGTCCCACATTGCCCGCAACGAGAGGGTGAGTGCTCACTCCCTATATAAATAGGGGTGCACTCTCCTCGTTGAAAAATACACCAGTCAACGATCGAGTAGCTCCAGAATTTTAGAGCAGGCTCGATCGGCGACTAAATCTCTCTCTCTAATTTTCCTATTCTCCGGAGTAGTCCTAGCACGACTACGAAGGGGGTTTGGATCTGATCCGGACGTCTAAGACGCGGGTTCTTCTCAAGTGAAACTTTCTACCGCGTGTGATCGGCTCGGAGGCGAAAGCGGCTCAGGCGGATCGGTGCGAGGGTGCGAGGCGGCTCAGGGAGATCGGGTCAACGCGGCTCGGCTACGAGGAGCTTCTCAAGACGGTGCGGTACATCTTGCCTGCTCCAGGGCCAAGATTCCGGGTATGTGGTTAAGCGTTTTTTAGCGTAATTTTTAATTAGTCGCTTAGTGTAGATCCTTCTTGGAGTGGTCAGACCCACTCCAAGTCGGCATAGATCGGGCTAGGTTCTGGCTCCCCAGAGCCTAGCTAAATAGTTTAGCTAGTGTAGAAATTTCGATTTCTAGTTTTTCCGCTGCGCTTTTGTGCCTCCGTGGTCCGTCCGACTTAGGACGGATACGGATCTGAGCTCTGGGGGTCCGCGAAAACCCCAACAGTGGTATCAGAGCCACGGTTATGCTATAGATCTACTATAGCAACTTTTTAAATAGTTAAAAATGCTTAGCCTGCATGTTCAAAACCTTTTAGCTTTATGTTAAATTAGTTTTGAAAATATTTTGTGTTTCAAAAATTAATTTGTTGCAACACGGAAAATTATTTTTGGGACAAAATTATTTTTATGCGATAAATCTAAAGGTAGTCTCTTTTATTTTAAATACTTTATTAAATTTTTATGAGACATTAAGAATTTTAAAAGAGTATTTAATGTTTATGTAATCTTTAGAAAAATTTTATTTTTGAAATTTAAGAATTTTTCTTTAGTTACATAAAGTTAGAAATCTTTTAAAATTTTATTTGAAAGCTTCTAAGTGATTTCTAAAATTTTTAAAAAGAGTTTTAAAATTATTTTAAATATATGTAAGTATAGAAATGATTTTATTTCATGAGATGAAGCATAAATTATTTTCTTTTTGTTACATATAGGTTTCTAAAATTATTTTATGACATTTTAATTTTAGAAGTAAGGTTAATATTTTTTAAGGCCTAGGTTTAAAATTATTAGATAATTTTGAACGACCTAGTTTTATGCGATAAAATTTTATGAAGACTTTAAAATTTTTTAATCTTTGATTTTAAGTGTTAAAATTTAGATTTGCATGTTTGTATTATATAGATAATTTTTTAAACTTGCAAATACCTTTTATATGTCACTAAAAATGAAACTTTCTTTTATGCGGATAAAGTTAGTTTTCATTTCATGTTGTATAACGTATACACAAACCTTGTTAGGTTAGCCATTAAAACATGATAGTGACATGTTATGTTTAATAAAACAAAACAACATTGAACCTAATACCTGATTAGGGTAGTCCCCTTGTTTGTAAATCATTCATTAAATCGTTTAAATAATGATTTTCATAAAAGACAAAATGTTGAATTGTTTTATTAAAATCCTAATAAGATTGGGGTAGTAAGTTGAACGTAGAACCTTATAGTTGATAAGGACTTAATAAAAGATGTTCAACCAATCTGAAAAATTTTGAATTTTAGGATCCACTAGTTGATAAGGATTAACCAGTTCTTTTAATTAAAAGCCATTTAGTTGTTTGGAAAACATAAGATTGATGACAACTCCTTCAATGGATCATGATGTCGGTCAATGTGCTTGGCTAAAGTTTTTGGACCAACCTAGCTAGACTGGGTAACAAGTGGTCCTGGCTTAGTCAATTCCCTGGCCGCGTCCGCTGGACCGCAAGGAGTCGATTCATGACTATGTAAGTCCATCGACTATACCTAAGTCAATACGATAATAATCTTGTTCAAGATAAATCGTAGCCCTCCTTGTTTTAGGAGTTGGCAACTGTAAGAAACATGTTCCGGTTGTTGAGCTACACTCAAGCCGTGACATGTCAATCTTATAGAAACCGATTTCTTGATTGACATCTTAAACTGACTGAAACCGTTGTCTCATCCCTCGAGCTTCGGCGTAAGTCTAACCAAGAATGTAGTCTAAGACCTGACCCAAACCGGCGCGTCGTGCATACACCGAGCAAAGGGGCAAGTCAGGCTAGACACGAAAACAAGGGTCCGACTAGGCTAGCCATTGTGATCCGGTTGAGCACACTCATGATCACAAATGACTAGGGGTAAAAATCGATAGGGAATCATAGTAAATATGATTGACGACGAGTTCGTCTACCGACTGCAGAGTCGGACAACTTGTTGAGATACACTCAAGGTTGTCAGACTCAGGGTAGTCGGATCCCTCTCTCACAAATATTGTTTTATAATAAATTGTTTATTATTATGGCTTTAAATAAATTTAGTGGGAGAATATAGTTTTATTAAAACCATTAAAACTATACTACGAACATTTACTAACTATAGTATCTATAAAATATAGAATGGATTCGGGACTTAGATACATGGTTGAAAAGAACGTGCTGGATGGAACCAACTACAAAGACTGGCTTAAGAACATCAAGTTGGTCCTTTCCCTAGCCGGAATAGGATACGTACTGTTCGAGGACGCTCCAGATAAGCCGGATGAAGATTCGACCCACGAGGAAAAGGAAGCCTACAAATTGTACCAGAGGGATGCAGAGAAGGCCAGGTGCCTTACTCTGGCTTCGATGACCAACGAGTTGCAGAGGAAGCATGAACATATGGATGTTCAAAGCATGCTCCTCAACGCACAAGAGTTGTATGGCAAGCGATCAAGAGCTGCCAAGTTCGAGGCCACTAGCAACCTCTGGGGCACCAAGATGGGGACGGAACCCGTACAAGATCATGTTATCAAGATGATCGGGTACGTGGAGGACGCCGCCCAGTTAGGATTTGTCCTGGACAATGAGATGTCCACGGACATTATCCTAAAGTCTTTGACTCCCGATTTCAAGCCTTTTATAACTGGCTTTATAATGAACAGCCTTGAGACGGATCTTCCGGGTCTCCTTAATATGCTCCGGCAGTTTGAGGAGATTCATAAGAAGCCGGCTGCACTGGTTGTTGGCTCTGCTACTTCCGACCAGCCGAAAGGCAAAGGAAAGATGAGGCAGGTCCCACAACCTGCGAAGGCTAAGAATGGGAAGAAGAAGAACAAAGGGGCCCCGTCGAAATCTGAGTGCTTCCATTGCCACAAGATTGGCCACTGGAAGAGGAACTGTAAGATCTATCTTTCAGAGAAGAAGAAGGGGCATACTGATGCCTCCACCTCAGGTACAAATTAAAATTCAATTAAATGCAATTATTTCCATTCATAAAGTATGAGATACTTATAGACATCTGTGTACTGTATACAGGTGGCTGATAAGAACTGGAGATTGGAGAAGTACGGAGATCGGTCGGCAATTAAAGCAACAGTTGCTGCTGGGACCGCTCAAAGACTTCTAGAGACGCTGATCGTGATGGAGATGATATTTTTCTTATTTGAATAAAATGTATCATCTTTAAGGATCGAAAACAATGAATGAGTGCTTTGCACTCAAGGTTTATTTTTGATAAACAAATTAAGGTTCCTTTTTATGAACCCGTTGTTTTGGAATGGATGTCTCGTTTGTTGCAATTGAAATTGAATTGGCTCAAATTCTGTGGATGTGGCTTTTCTGTGATGGTTGCGTATATTTTCGAATAATGGTGTATTGCTTCGATAATATTGATTTTGGAGCTGACTAAATGCTAGAAGTCAATCAGTAGTTAAGTGTAAGTTCCAGGGGACGTATTAATTGTGTGCGATCACAATAATACGCAAATCAAGATTAACTTGTGATTATCTGCATTTAGTCATTAAAAGAGTTAATACTAAATGTGGTTAAAGGAATTTGTACAGTGTAGAACGTTTTGATCGAACAAGTCAATGTCAAGATTCCTTAAAATGATCTTGACTTGACTCATTCGTCAAACCAAATCTGACACTTGTACATTCCATCTAAGGCACTTACCAAATGGTTATTTTACTCATAAATCTAAATATGATTTAGATATTATGTTGAAGAAATTTGACCAGGTAATTCTTAAAGTCAGTGGGAGCGTATTAATATACTTAGTTCCGTTTTTCGGACTAAGTAAAAAGGATTTTTCACTTTAATGAATCTTCTATATAAATCATTAAGTCAAAATTGTTTTGATTTAATAGTATATATATAGAGATTTAGGGTGTCAAATATGTACTTGACATATTGACACAATAAAGTGGAGTGAGCTAGAACTGACTTACGAAAATGTTAGACCCCACATCTAAATCGTATAAGCTAACTGTTAGCTATACAAGGTTAGGAAAATTGATCCAGATCATTTTTCCAAAGGATCAACCCTGTGTGATCAAGAGATGTAATTTCAATCCATTAAAATTCGTTGTAGATACTTATTAGTAGAACCATTCTTAGGTTTGTCATATCAAATGTCAAAGTGACTGATATGCTATAACGGTATGAGATACCGAGATAAATAGCCTAAGTGCAAGTGGGAGATGTAGGAAGATATATGCCCATAAGGCAATTTATCTTGATTATACGTCTTGTTCATACCGTATATGGTACGTATTATTCTAGGTATAAAAGGATTTGTATTAATATACTTAGATAATATCCATAGACTTATAGTTAGGTCCTTACGTATCTAGATGAGATCTCGATTATGAGTAAGTAAGTGACCGAATAGAAACGTAAGTCTTAAACGGTTCGTGATCATAGATGTGTCGAGAACTGGATATCGACACATCGGATAGATCACTGTGTCTTCGTCTTGCCTTCGGGTAATGATGATCTCATAGTCATTCGACTTAGCGAAGTCGGAGACAAGACACAGGTGCTCATTAGAGAATGAGTTCACTGAACGACCAAGTTAGAGTTATTAAATGGTTAACTTTAATGATCTGTCTTTAATAACTCTAGGGTGATGATAGGTTAGTTGATCCTTAAGACCTGAAGTCATCTGTACCCACCTGTGAGCGGACGGTGTGGCTTAGACCCATGATCTAGCTTCGAGGACCAGTCCTGATGAAAGATCTTAGGTTGGGTTGCACCTGAAGCTCTCAAGGTGAGTAAGTGACTAAGATGGTATTCGTCACTTCCATTAAAGGGAAGTTAGTGTTATAGGCTCAGTACGGTCTTTATGTTAATCCTCGGCCGGGGTACGTTGCAAGTTGTACAACGTGTATACAATAAAGACCGCCGTATACTGACCAATGTTGTCTAATAGGGTTGACAGAAAACCATACCCTAGGCCAACATCAAACACAGTCTTGACGAAGGGATTTTAGCTAACGGAATTCATCTCTGACACAGCCAATGCAAACCCTATGACACTTTTGTCAAAGGGTCGATCACGTTATGATGACTCTGAAACAGGGACGACAACTACTGCTCGTAGTGACCGTCGTCTAGGGGTTTCGAGCCCCAACCTGTAGTAAGGTCAGGCTGTAGGGTCTCACACCGAGTAGTATTCGTGTCTTAGTAATAGGAATATAGAATAGAGAGAAATATCATTTGATGATATTCACAAGCTGAGTTGTGAAAGTTAGTCGCATTAGCAATAGGGACACAACGTTGCATTAGATGCTAACTTTGACTAAACGTGTTGTAAATTAGTTACAACGAATTTAGTAGGAACAAACTTGTTGGAAAAGGTTACCTGGATGACGGGATCGTCCCGGTCTAAACACAGGTTCAAACCGCGTCCAAATCGGAGCTCAAACGAGCCCAGAAACGCAGAAAGAGTCCAAGGGGAAGTGGGTTAGACCCACTGGGCCAAAAGGCCCATGTGCAAAGGCAAACGGGCGTGACCCGCTGCAGCAGCGGGCATGGCCCGCCGTGTGCAGCGGGCGGGCACCCACTACGCTGCACAGCGGGCCAGCGCCCGCTGATGCAGCGGGCACGGCCCGCTGTTGCAGCGGGCCCGCGCCCGCTGCTTGCAGCGGGCGCGGCCCGCTGCAGCAGCGGGCGGGCGGCCCGCCCTTGCCCCCTTTGGGCGGGCGCGCCCGCTAAGTCTAGCGGGCGCGCCCGCAACTTAAGTCAATTAGGGGTTTTTGAAACCCCTAATGACGGCTACGAATTTTGTGAGAATTGCTAAACTTTGAGCAATTGTTTGAGGGGTCAAACGAAGTCGAAATTCGTCACCGTCAGTTCCTACGCGATCACCATTCCAAGCTTTTCTGATTGATAGCTTGTTTGGTGTCTGAAGTTTAGTATGTGAGGAGAATTAATTAGTTAAAGTTTGACTTTGTGAAAGGCTAACTTTAAAATTGAAATTAAGCCAAATGACTTAATTAATTTTTTCTCTTCATGTGGATTGTCCCACATTGCCCGCAACGAGAGGGTGAGTGCTCACTCCCTATATAAATAGGGGTGCACTCTCCTCGTTGAAAAATACACCAGTCAACGATCGAGTAGCTCCAGAATTTTAGAGCAGGCTCGATCGGCGACTAAATCTCTCTCTCTAATTTTCCTATTCTCCGGAGTAGTCCTAGCACGACTACGAAGGGGGTTTGGATCTGATCCGGACGTCTAAGACGCGGGTTCTTCTCAAGTGAAACTTTCTACCGCGTGTGATCGGCTCGGAGGCGAAAGCGGCTCAGGCGGATCGGTGCGAGGGTGCGAGGCGGCTCAGGGAGATCGGGTCAACGCGGCTCGGCTACGAGGAGCTTCTCAAGACGGTGCGGTACATCTTGCCTGCTCCAGGGCCAAGATTCCGGGTATGTGGTTAAGCGTTTTTTAGCGTAATTTTTAATTAGTCGCTTAGTGTAGATCCTTCTTGGAGTGGTCAGACCCACTCCAAGTCGGCATAGATCGGGCTAGGTTCTGGCTCCCCAGAGCCTAGCTAAATAGTTTAGCTAGTGTAGAAATTTCGATTTCTAGTTTTTCCGCTGCGCTTTTGTGCCTCCGTGGTCCGTCCGACTTAGGACGGATACGGATCCGAGCTCTGGGGGTCCGCGAAAACCCCAACAGTTGCATCATCTCTATTTTTGTCATTTCTGTGCCAGGTGAACTTCCGCTTACTTTTATTTCTTCGTTGCTGGACTTGGCCCCTAGCCCTTTTGTTCTGTCCCCCCTTTTTGTGGTCTTTCTTTTGGTTTTTTGTCCCTCTTCTTTCGAGAAGAATAGGCATTATGAGCTTCTGGGAGGGGGGCAGTGCCAAGGGGTGCATGTTATGAGTGGCGACAAGAAGCTCTCTGTTTTGTTCAGCCATGAGTAAACATGACAGCAGCTCAGAATACTTGGTAAACTTGCGTTCACGGTATTGCTGCATTAGTATCGCATCTTTTTCATGGAAGGACGTATACGTCTTTTCCAGCATGCGATCTTCTGAGATTTTTTCACCACACAACTTCAGGCGTGAGGTGGTGCTAAAAGTGCTGAGTTGTACTCAGCAATGGACTTCGACCGTAAGGTATTCAGCCTTTAGGGTCTTGTCCACATGGTGGCGAACATAGATAATGGTTTGCGCCTTTTCTATATCGCATACATTTTCATTATTAGTCACAGCAGAAATGAGGGACTTTGCCCGCAGATGAAACTTCACATCGAGCTGCCAGCTCAGATAGTTTCTTCCTGATGCATCCAGCACTTCGAAATTGACACTTGCAATTTTAGCCATTTTATCTAGCACAGCACAAATATGCATGAATTAATAATTTAAACATAAATATTTTCATGTGGAGGCAATTTTAACATGAAGGGCTAATTGTGTGGATCGGCCAGTCCCACATAAATAATAGTCCAAAGTCCCATTACAGTTCATATTACACAAATGAAAGCATTAAAAAGAAATTACAACTTTGGAAACCTCCGTGGGTCCCATATAAGATCTTCAGCTTCAATTGTGGCCTCCGTCTCCATGGAAAATGGTCTTCGGTCTTGGACCTTTACAAAATTTCCTTACTACAATTTCTCTCAAAAGTAAAAGAAAAGTGCATGAAAATAAAATGCTGGACTTAAACAGCCGATCCAAAAACCACAATTAGCCATCCATGCAGAAAATTTGTGCTCATCAAACATTTTCATCAGACATTTTCATCAGACATTTTCATCACAGGCATTACATGCATTTAATATTCGCAGAGATAGATAAACAATTTAATCACTTAATAATTATTGGACCACTGGGCAACGTCATACACCGTTAGGTTAGTTGACTAACGGCAGAGCGGTCGCATGATCTTCCTAATTATTAAGCTTAAATATAATGCACAACCACGCATGTAATATCCACACAATAGGCCAGTGATGCAAAGCATGTATAGATGATCTTACAGAAGAAATCATTTAATGCAAGGGTTGTGCAAAATTTGGGTTTATTCCAAGAATTGGAAAAGGAGCCCAATAATTAAACATGTTCTTCGTAAAAAGAAGAAGTTTTCCTTTTTAAATTCATCCTCAATATCACCCAATAGTCCCCAATAATCCCTTATATGTCCACTTATTCCCCCATAGTATACCGTGATTTTTCACGAATTTTTAGGCCCACAAACGCCCTTTTTAATTAATTTTTAGCCCAAAAAGCCCTTTAAGGCTTTTTTGTAGTCTTCCCCCTTTTTTGAACAACGGGCCTGAGGCCCGCAGTTTGCTTGCGGGCTTCAGGCCCGCAAGGCATCAAATTTTTTTTGAATCTGGGCTTCGAGCCCAGTATCGTTAGGGGCAGCGGCTAGGGTTAGTCACCTCCGCCCCATGACCGCCGCTCGTGGGTGGTGGGGGAGGGGGGCGCCGCCCCCTGCTGGGGGGTGCGACAGCGGGGGCCGCCCCCGCGGTGCGACGGCGGGGGCCGCCCCTGCAGGGGGAGCGATGGGCGGGGCCACCCCCGCTGCAGGCGGGGAGCGGAAGCCATCTCCCCCTACAAGAGGGGGCGGCGGCAGGGGGGCGGCGCCGGGGGCCGCCCCCGCGGTGCGACGGCGGGGGCCGCCCCTGCAGGGGGAGCGACGGGCGGGGCCACCCCCCGCTGCAGGCGGGGAGCGGCAGCCATCTCCCCCTACAAGAGGGAGAGGCGGGCGGGCCACCGCCCCCTGCAAGGGGGAAGCGGCGGCCGCCGCGAGGGCCGCCCCCTGCAGGGGGGAGCGGCCGCGGGGGGGGGGGGGGGGGGGGGCTCCCCCTGCAGGGGGGAGCGGGGGCCGGGGCCGCCCCTCTGCAGAGGGAGCGGTGGCCAGACGCTAGCCGCCCCCTGCAGGGGGGTCGGACGCAGGGGGTGGCCGGCGGCTAGGCCGCCGGCGGGCTCATGGTAGGGTTTACACAAAAAAGAGCCCTAAAATTTGATTTTTGGGTTAAAAAATTCGTCGTTTTTAGGTGATCTAGCAAATCCCCGTGTCGATCTTGCGAGATTTAGGGGTAGAACAATCATATGTATGATTAAAAACATCGTTTTTATTGATTTTACCTCTATATCCGTCCTCCGGATATAGCGATGGTTGAACGAATCCCTACGCGGATGACGACGCTCGATTGAGGAAGCCTTGTACCACGCTCGTGGATCTCCCGTCTCCTTCCGCCTTCGCAACGAACGAAAAAAAATTTTGTGAAAAATTTTCTAGAGACTCGTGCTGATAGCGTATTATGAATCAACTACTGGGGGAGGAGCCCCCAGCTCTTTATTTATAGGCAATAGGGGAGAATACAAATATGGGCTACATTGATATGGGCATATCTCTAGGATAGCCTAGAATCTCAACCAACTACGGTTAAGTAACTGTTCACAACACTTTATATTTTATTTTTCAAAACAATAATAGTTTTCCTTTCCACACCCTCTCTTTCTTCACACCTAACCTACACTCTGGATCACATATTGTGATTCATTGATCATGTAGAAAGAAAATTTGAAGAGAAAAATAAATTACTGTACTTCTCATTCGGAAATAAATACGTAGAAGTAAACAAACACTACAAAAACTCGTTTTACGGGAGAAGCTATTTTTCTTTCTCGAGAAAAATTCTAGCTGGATAGCTCTCTCTAATTAAGCGTCAAATATAAAGAGACTAGGAATAACCCGTGCACACAGTGAACGGTGAAAAAACCAAACGAACAGAATGCGGTGCACGCGTGCAAATGATAATGAGTGAGAAGTGTGTGTGTGTGTCGGTATCGTCAGTGTGTAAAATGGGAAAGTATTTTTTGGGTGTTTGTTTGAACTTGAGTGTCTTTTTGGGTTCTTTTTAGGTGGTTTTTGTTTTTGGGGTGGTGCGTACCTTTGTCCTAGTCATATCTTATCTCCCTTCATCAATTGTATAAAGGACTAGTCTTAACCCGTGCCCGCAGACACGGTTCAGTTAAAATTTTCCCCCGCAAAATCTTTGTTCCCCAAAAAATTATTTTCACAGACAAAATTTAAAAGAACAACAAATTAGCAGCATGTGCGCTTTTGGCGCAGAAAAACAAATTCGGCGCAGGTGCCTTCGACATATAACAACAAATTCGGCGTGGACGCCTCTGGCACGGAACAAAAAATTGGCGTAGAACAAAAAATTCGGCGCAGGCGCCTTAGGCGCGGAACAACAAATTAGCGTTAAAAATTTTAGCAGGCCTTCGACGCGGGCGTCGAACTTGACGGGCCCTGGCGTCGTAGAGAGGATTAGGCCTTGGTTTAATTAATAAAGGTTTCATTAATCATCAATTATATTAAATGATGGATGTTATTGGGGGTGAGGCTTTGGTTTAATTAAATCAAGATTTAATTAATAAATGTATATTTTGTTATGAATAGGCCCATTGGGCCAATTGGGTATCCAACCCACTATTGAAAGCTATAAATACAAGGGTAGGGGGCTCTTAACCCTCTACACCTATTCTCCCTATATTTCCCTTCACAACACGTTATCAGCACGATCACGCTCGTTGGAGGAGACGGCGGCTCGTGGGGAAGGAGATCCATCAATCGCTCAGATTCAAGAAGATCGTAATCTTCTCAACGGGGAGCGAAAAGGGCATCCTTCACCAACCGTCACCTAGATTCCTTGTCGAATCTAGAGGTAAAAATCCAAACTTTTTAGATCTAAACCTGCTTTTCTCATTAGATCTACATGTTTTAGGATCAAAAAGTTTATAAACACGGTGAAATTCAATTTTTTATTAGATCTGCATGCCTAAAACAATAAAAATTTGTTTTTAGCGATCTAAATAGTTGAAAAATCCGTTTTTTACTCCCCGCCTTTGATCCAAATATCCGCACGCCCGTAGGGCGGAACGACGGCGCGTCTCTAGCGCCGCCGGCGGAAAACGCACGCCGCGGCCTCAGGCCACGGCCAGCAGCTGCGGCCTCAGGCCGCGGACTGCCGCCGCGGCCCCAGGCCGCGGCCAGTCGGCCTGAGGCCGCGGCACTGCGCCGCGGCCTGCAGGCCGCGGCCCTGTGCCGCAGCCTCAGGCCGCGGCCAACTACCGCGGCCTGAAGCCACGGCCCTGTGCCGCGGCTTCAGGCCGCGGCCAGTAGCCGCGGCCTGCAGGCCGCGGCCCGCCGCAGCGGCGACCGCGGCCCGTCGCCGCCACGGCGGCCGCGTCCTACGCGGCCAGCCGTCGCGGCGACACGCCGCGGGCCCCCCCAGGGTTTCCTGAAACCCTAACCCTAACGGGCTATTTTTCGGGGGAGGCCCAATATTAACCCTAATGGGTTGTTTTCATGGCCCAAAAGGCCATAAAATTAGCCCATTCACATAAATTATTTTTCTTATTTTTGGCCCTAAAAAGCCCAAAATAATTAAAAGAAATTTTGAAAAGGTTTTTATAGCGGTAAAATAAAACATTAAAATATGGATCAAAAGGCAAAAGTTTTTCAAAAAAAAGGTTTTTTGCACGTCACACACTATTTTAAATTATTTTAAATGCATGTGTTTTGATTATCTGCGTGGTTGTATGTCGCGAATATATTATCTGCGTGGATGTGCAATATTAGGCTATGTTTTTAGGGATCAGCCAGGTTTCCGACACCGTTTTAAATTCCTGCAATTTTTCCTTTTTTTGAGAGAAATTTTGTATGTGAGGATGAAAATGTAAAAAGAAGACCGAATGACACCAAAAAGAAGCTGAAGGCGTTCGCTCAATGAAGATAGGGGCTTCTCTCTGAAGTTCCCGAGTTGTACTTTATTTTTCATGCATTTTATTTTGATGTAACTTCGGACTGTACTTCTTTTTATTTTTCGGTGTCGGCTGGCTGATCCCCATAGTCCTAAGTCATTTTTTCTGTTTCATTATTTATGCATTAACTGCGTGGTTGTTAAATTATCTTAAATACCATGTTTAATGTCACAATGAAACTTCTTAACAGCATTCGTGAATGTTAATCTTTACTTATTAATTATTCACATTATCTGAAAAAAAAAATGCATATATGTTAAAATCACATTAATTAAATTCATGCTATGAAAATGTTTACATTACATGCGTGGATGTCTGTCTTATTCAGTCTTAATGATACATGCTGTTCTTCTTTACATTGCTAGATCATTAAATGGCTAGGCTCGCAAATGTCGACTTCTCGGTCCTGAAGGCCGATGGGTCAAACTACCTGAGTTGGCAGTTGGACCTGAAGTTCCATCTGCGCTCTCATGGTTTCAGTCTCACACAGACTGAAAAGGCAACAACAAGTACTGCCCAGCTAACAAGGAGGCTTCAGTGGAAGCACCTCATACAGAGGAAGTTTCCGATATATTAAAGGCGAAAGCCATTATATATATCAGGAAACACTTAGACTCGACCTTAAAGGACGAGTACCTCACTGTAGAGGACCCTTACGAGCTTTGGGATGCACTCGAGGAGAGGTACAGACATCAGAGGGATGTCATACTCCCCCGTGCACAGTACGAGTGGACTCACCTCCGCATACAGGATTTCAAATCCGTAGCGGAGTACAACTCAGCTCTCTTCCGCATCACCTCACGCCTGAAGTTGTGTGGTGAACCAGTGACGGAGAAGATGTTGCTGGAAAAAACGTTCACGTCTTTCCACGAAAAGGACATGATCCTTATGCAACAATATAGAGAGAGGAAGTTCACAAAGTACTCTGACCTGCTTTCATGCCTGCTTATGGCTGAACAGAACAGAGACCTGTTGGTTGCCACCCACAACCTGCGCCCTCCTGGCTCCGCTCCATTGCCACCTCCTGCAGAGGCTCACTTCCAGTCTTCCCTGAAGAAGAAGACGGACAAAAAGGCAAAATTCCAGAAATGGAAAGAACAGAAGCAGCGGAAGAAGGCCACTCCCCCAGCTCCTCCTCAGAACCAGAAGTTCGTGGACAAGAAGCAGAAGAGGATTCCCACCAAGAAAGACTGGGAGGACAAGTGCTCTAAATGCGGAATGACGGGCCACTGGTCCAGAATCTGCCGCACAGCAAAACACCTCCAGGACCTCTACCAGGCAAGCCTCAAGCCTCGAGCTGAGACAAACCTGATTGAGAGCGCAGCGTTGGCAGAGACCTCATGGACTCCTGAAGACCTCATGGGAGATGACACTCTCTAGATCTGGACCATTTCTATGCACTAGCAATGTATCTTCTATTTCTATGCATCGTATCTAGCTTTATTTCCATGTCAAAACAATATTTTGAGCATTTATCTTTATGAAAGTAGATTTTTTTTTCTCTTCATTTATTGCTTGAATGTCTTTCCCCTTTTAGATATGGAACTTATCTGCCTAGTGGACAGTGCATCGACGCACTCGATCCTTCAAAACATAGACTACTTCACGAGCGTAAGTAGCTATTCTGGCCCACTGAGAACAATCTCAGGACCAGCAAACATAATCGAAAGATCAGGGGAAGCAATTATATTGCTCCCCGGCAACACACAAATAACACTTAAAAATGCGTTATACTCCCCTAAATCCATCCGAAACCTCCTAAGCTTCAAAGACATCCGTTTAAACGGATATCACTTAGAGACGATCGAGGAAGATAAAAGGGAATACTTGCTTGTAACGGCTCTTACAAATGGTTCAAAAACCATTGTGGAACGTTTTAAGGGACTCCCCTCGGGACTCTACCAAACAAGTATACAAACTCCAGAAACATCCATGGTGGAGCACCTGCAGTGCCCCCAAACACCAGAATTCCAACTCTGGCACAGTCGACTGGGACACCCTGGTTCTGTTATGATGTACCGCATCATAAAGAACTCCAGGGGCATTGACCTGAAGAACCTCAAGATTCTTCAAAAAGGCAAATTTCCATGTCCACCCTGTTACAATGGTAAACTGATCACGAGACCCTCTCCACTGAAAGTGGATGTGGAGTCCCCCAGTTTTCTGGAAAGAATCCACGGAGACATTTGTGGGCCGATTCACCCATCAAGTGGTCCGTTCAGGTACTTTATGGTCCTGATAGACGCATCTACTAAGTGGTCACATGTGTGCCTACTGTCCACCCGTAACCTAGCACTATCTAAGCTTTTAGCACAGATAATAAAGTTACGGGCCCACTTCCCCGACCACCAGATAAAGAAACTTCGTCTGGACAATGCGTGGGAGTTTACGTCACAAGTCTTTCTAGACTATTGCCAAGCTCAGGGAATTGAAGTCGAACATCCTGTAGCGCATGTTCACACCCAAAATGGGTTAGCAGAATCTCTAATTAAGAGACTGCAATGGATCGCTCGTCCATTATTACTTCAATCCCAGATGCCATTGAATGCGTGGGGTCATGCAATTTTGCATGCTGCATCTTTAATAAAATTAAGACCCTCTGGAGGTCAGTCATCTTCTCCAATGCAACTAGCACTTGGAGCCCCACCAATTGTCTCACATTTGAGAATATTTGGTTGTGCAGTATACGTCCCCATAGCACCACCACAAAGGACAAAGATGGGTCCACAACGTCGCCTAGGCATTTATGTTGGGTTTGACACCCCCTCCATAATTAGATTCCTAGAACCCCTTACGGGGGACGTCTTTAAGGCACGTCTAGAAGACTGTGAATTCGATGAAACATCGTTTCCAAGACTAGGCTCACAGACAAAGAGCCCGAAGCTTCAGAAAGTATCACTTGGGATACAAAAACTTTATGTCACTTTGATCCGTCAACAAGCCAGTGTGAGGAGGAGGTCCTGAAGATTCTCCACATCCAAAACACTGTCCATCTCTTGCCGGACAAATTTACTGACAACCAGAAGATTGTCAAATCACGCGTCCCTGCTGCTAACACTCCAGCTAGGATTGACATACCGTAAAATGGATGCAATCCGCCTGCAGCAGAAATGGTTGGACCTCTCAAAAAGAGAGGACGACCACCGGGATCCAAGAACCAAGTCCCTCGAAAGAGTAGGACCCTTGGCAATGGTAAACAAATACCACCACAGGATGCTAATTTAAGCCCTGCTACCCCATCTCTCCCAAACTCTCATGAAGAGGAAAAACCGGGAGAAAATGAAGTATCGATACACTATGTACGAACTGGGGAGTATTGGGACAGAAAAAGCACAACAATAGATGACACATTTGCGTGTAATATTGCCATCAACGTCGCGTACTGCGACGATGATATTGAACCACGCTCTCTGACAGAATGCCAAAGCAGAGCTGATTGGCCAACGTCGCGTACATTTACGTTTTACCCAACATCTTGGGGTGGATTTTGAAGCCACATACTCCCCGGTCATGGACGCGATCACCTTCCGATTCCTCATTGGCTTAACAGCACAAGAGGGTTTAGATATGCAACTCATGGACGTGGTTACTGCATACCTATATGGCAACCTAGACCGAGACATCTATATGAGATTGCCTGACGGTTATTCTTTGCCTGCAGCACTAAAAGAGAGAGAACGTGACATCTACTCAGTGAAACTGCAAAGATCATTATATGGTCTAAAACAATCTGGAAGGATGTGGTATAACAGACTGAGTGACTTCCTTACACAGCAAGGATTTAAAAACGACCCAGTCTGTCCTTGCATCTTTATAAGAGCAAAGGCAACAGGATTTGTAATTATAACCGTCTATGTAGACGACTTAAACCTCATCGAATCTCCTGAAGAGATCGCAAAGATTTCTAGAAGCCTGACAGAAACCTTCGAGATGAAAGACCTCGGAAAATCAAAATTCTGTTTAGGTCTTCAGATAGAGCATCTTAAAGATGGGATCCTGTTACACCAGTCAACTTACACATCAAACTTATTGAAAAAGTTTCAGATGGATAAGTGCCACCCCCTCAGCACTCTGATGGTCGTCAGATCATTGGATGTACACAAAGACCCCTTCCGGCCGCTGGAAGAGGGGGAGGAAGTACTAGGCCCCGAAGTGCCTTATTTAAGTGCTATCGGTGCACTCCTTTACCTGGCTAACTGCACTCACCCTGACATAGCATTTGCAGTAAACTTACTAGCCAGATATAGTGCTGCACCTACACATCGGCACTGGGCCGGAGTTAAGCATCTTCTGCGCTACCTCCAAGGGTCCATAGACTTAGGTCTATTCTACAGGAAAGGGGCATCAACTGGTTTAGTTGGTTATGCTGACGCAGGTTACAGGTCCGATCCTCATACAGAGAAGTCTCAGACCGGATACATGTTCACATATGGCGGCACTGCCATATCCTGGAGATCTGTGAAGCAGACCATGACGACCGTCTCATCCACTCACTCAGAGCTACTAGCGATCTTCGAAGCAAGCAAGGAATGCTTCTGGCTACGCTCGGTGATCCAGCACATACTCACCTCCACCGGCCTGACGACCGGCGTTCTTACACCCACTACACTCCATGAAGACAATGCAGCATGTATAGCCCAGCTACAGGACGGCTACATCAAAGGTGACAAGACGAAGCATATCTCCCCCAAGTTCTTCTGGACGCACGACTTTCAGAAGCAAAAGCAGATTGAGGTACAGAAGATCCAATCATGTAATAACTTGGCGGATTTGCTTACCAAATCCCTGCCTACTAGTATCTTTGAGAAACTTGTATATGGGATTGGGATGAGGAGAGTGAGTAAATGTAAACTGGGTCAGGATGAGAGAACTATGAACTCATAGATACATAGGAGACTGATGTATAGATTCATAGGAAATCTGCAAGCCTGAAGCTTGGTCAGATAAGGGGGAGTCAACTGTAGAGTTGTACTCTTTTCCCTTGGCTACAGGTTTTTTCCCACTGGGTTTTCCGTAGTCAAGGTTTTGACGAGGCAACCTCGTTGACTCTGGATCCTGAAGTATCCACCCCTAAACACATCCCTAAAACAAGGGAAGTTATGGGTTAATTGTTCTTTCTTTAACAAGACAGTTACCCTAACTCGGATCCTGAAGAATCCACCCCTTATTCAATGTTGGTTGGATAAGGGGAAGTGTTATGAATAGGCCCATTGGGCCAATTGGGTATCCAACCCACTATTGGAAGCTATAAATACAAGGGTAGGGGGCTCTTAACCCTCTACACCTATTCTCCCTATATTTCCCTTCACAACATATTTGTTTTTTTCCAAAAAGTTCCTCCCAAAATACAAATGTTTTCCCTTCCAAAATTTTCACAAACTCTCATCTCAACCGTTGATTTTCCAAGATTAAATCAACCCGTCTTTCTATCAACATGTTTGTCCTAATCAGCTTGTCCAAGTCAGCGAACCAATTCAAAAAAAAGTCCTCAATTGTAATATAGATATTTGATCAAAGACAGATTGAGTATAAATGAGTCACGAGTATAGTATATTATCTGCACCGTATCCAGCTTTACGCTCTAAATCCGTGTATCCGGCCTAGTAATAAATTTTAGGGTTTTTCTCATATTAGTCCCTTAAATTATGTGTATTTTGATAATAGTCCCTTAAATTTTTGTAATTTGAAGTTAGTCCTTTAAAGGGACTATTTAGGTTAAACGTTAAACATTTAAGGGACTATTTAGGTTAACAAAAGGGACTATTTAGCTTAATATTAAACATTTAAGGGACTAAATTCAAATTACAAAGATTTAAGGGAATAATATCAAAATACACATAATTTAAGGGACTAATATGAGAAAAACCCTAAATTTTAATACCTTTACTCGCACACGAAAGAATACAGATACGCGATCCGTACAATCCGTATCCGTATACATCCATGAGACACGGGGTTGAGTCGTCGTGGTTTAATCCGCGGAAGGGGAGGAGATGCTCTCTTCATGGGTCCCCTGATAGAAGCATGGCGTGAGACAAGCAAATCTGGGCAAGATTTTGCTTGGAAAAGTTGGAGAGTGAATGGTTAACGTCAACCCAATGAGACTCGAACACTTGGGATTTGAGTAGTGATCGAGGATGTATTCCTGACTTGGACTTTTTTTTTTGGTGGTTTTACTTAATAGACACCCAACAAGAAACGATAATTAGACTGTCACATAGCCGATACTGTATTAAGTACTGGTCATGGTCCTAAACAATGACTTCTCATCCTATTGCATTGGTAGTGTTTGCTCAATAAATTATCATTTATCAAGGCTAGTTTTCTATGGGTTTTATGATCACTCATAACACAAATCCCAACTTTAAATGAGCAAATTTAATACAACAAAAACCATTTCAAAGCTTAACACACACTCAACCGTGAACATTACGTGCTTGCCATGAAACTTGAATCTTGAAAACTTAGCGTTAGTTGCAGGCAAAAATCACCAAAACCCTAGGGGTTTCATTCTATAAGCTACAAATTCAATTGAGTGACTCTTTCAAACTCTCCCCTTTGTCCCCCCTCCAAAAAGATGGTGTTGTTTATGGATTGATGACTTGGTTCCCTAACTCAAATTCCCTTTTGGTGCCAAATGGGAGTTAGGCTGTCCCCCACTTTAAATTTTTTTTTTTTTTACAATTCAAGTTTTTAAAAGCTTTGGAGATGCCCTTCACCAACTCCCTGTATTTGATAATTGAGGAGTTTGGGCAGGAGAAGCAAGCTACAACATGGGCATCAAGTGAATAGAACCCTAGCTATTGGAATATGGTTGGTGCTTTTTTGGGGCATTTGGGAGCATTAGGACAACACTTCATGTTAGTAGCACGTGGAGATCATGTGCATGCAGCTAGAAGATGCCCTCCTATGCAAGCCAACAAGGGGAAGCACAAGAAGAAACTTTAATTTAATTTATTTTATTTTATATGATCAACACAAAATTAGGTGGAATAATATAGTTTAATAATTTAAAGAACCTTGTTAATCAGAGTATAACAAATATGTTAACCAACATGGGCTGACCATGTCGGCCCACAAAGCTTGCCAAGGGAATAGGCAAAAGTTGCTAATCAAACTAGTTTGGCATGGTTATTTCTACATGTTGGAGGACTATAGTCTTCCTTTGCCTAAAAAGATTTGTAACCAACCCTCCTTGAAAACTATAGGTTGTATATCACATAAAATGCATAGTCTAATAAAGGCCTTGGCCCGTATGACCCACTAATGCTTGGCCAACACAGCATAGGCCCATTATATGAAAAGAAAAAAAATGCCATTCAGCAGCACTCTATATATAAATAGCCCTCTTTTGAAGGATGGAAATTGTTGTGAGTTGAGGGAGGCCCTTGGCCTCCCTCCCCTCAGCATCTCACCTTACTCCCCCTAATTGTAGTGGGGAGTCCCTTGGACTCCTAAACCCCATTATGAGAATGAATATAAAGAGAGCCATGGCTTATGCCATAGATACTCCTAATCTTAGATTGGTTTCCATCTTGGAGTTTATAACACGTTATCAGCACGTGTCTTTTACAAATTTTGAGCCCCTAAAATTATTCTAAATCAAACTCCTACGCGAAGGAATCTAATTGTTGTTGTTGCGGCGATCCGTTGCGGTTTTTCGTTGCGGCGTTTCCTAGGTGTTCGGGAGCGGGATTTCTATCTACGGATTTTTCTTATTGCGATCGTCCCTAGATCTTTGATCTAGAGGTAACTTTTTCGATCCCGCAGATACTTACACAATATTGTTAGCTATGATTTTACATAGCTTTTCTTGAGGCTTGTATAAATTTTCAACCTCTTGATAAACAACAAATTTAAAATAATAAAAAATTAAAAAAATTAAAAAACCACAAAACCCTTCAGCTTCCCCCCCAAGGGGGGGTTTGTCGTTCCATCCCCCCCGAAGGGAGGGCCTCTGACTGCGCATCCCCCCCACCCCGCCGGCGGGGGGGGGGGGTTTCCATGCGTCGCCCCCGGAAGGGGGGCCCTCTGTCAGATCCCCCCCCATCAGGGGGCCTCTGCCCCCCCCGGACGGGGGGGGGGGCTCTGTCAGAGCACCCCCCCCCCCCTCGCCGGGGGGCTTCTGATCGGCAACACCCCCCGCCGAGGGGAGGGGGGGTTCTGTACTCGACCCCCCCGTCGGGGGCTTCTGATCGGCGACATCCTCCCACCCAACCCCCCCCCCCCCCCCCCCCCGCCGGGGGCCTCTGATCGACGACACCAAATTCTGGGGGGGGGGGGTTCTGTGCGACAAATTTTGAGGCAGAGGGGGGGTTCATAACCTAAATCTCATATATGCTGATTTAAGTTAATTTTGAGACATAAATTTGAGACAGAACCTATATCTCAAATATTTTGAGATAGAGGGGGGGTTTCTTTGTGCCTGTTTGCACCGCCCCCGGACGGGGGTCTGCCATCTGCGCACCCCCCAATGAGAGGGGGCTCTCTGTGTGCCGCCGCGTGAGAAGGGGGGAACGAGATCGGTAAAATTCTGGGTTTGGGGCCTTTTCACATTCCCTAACAAATATCCTAAAAATTTGTTTTATGGCTTATGTTCAATTAAATTTTTGAAAATTACATCACATGGGCCTGTAGCCCAAATCTTAATAATAAATTAGTTGGGCTGTTTATTGGGCCTGAAGCCCAGTACATAAACAATGACAATTAAAATGTGTTTAATTTCCCTTCTGGGCATGCAGTTCATATTACAACAATAATTTATTTTGACTGCTTATTTGGACCAGAAGCCCGGATAATTTAAATTGCAAATTAAAATGATTTTTATTTTGCTTATGGGCCTGCGCCCAAATTAGAATAATAATTTAATTTGTCTGTTTATTTGGGCCAGAAGCCCAGTTAATCATTATGTAAAACATATCTCTTGCATTATTAATTATTTATGGATTATTAGGAATTTTCAAAATATAATTATTTTAAGGATCCAGCGACCGCTCTGCCATTAGTCATCTAACCTAACGGTGTATGACGTCTCCCCGTGGCCCGAGAGATTTTTATATTTTATAGTTTCTTTTTCCATATTATATATGCCTGAGTTATATGCATGGTTGTTTCTTTGTACCTGTAGCATATTTAAATCTGCGTGGATGTTTATATAAGTTAAAATGTGTTTTTGGGTTCGGCCAGTTTGATACCTTTAATTTCCTTGCACTTTAATTTTCTTTTGAGAGAATTTGTAAGTGAGGATTGTATGTATAAATGCCAGATGCGGGTGTCCAACATATGAAGACGGAGGTGAAATTTGCAAAAGATATGGACCCCTTCTGGGTTTCCAACTTGTATTTTTCTTTTCTTTATGAACTGTAAATCGGACTTTGGACTTTGTATGTTTTTGGGTATCTGGCTGATCCCCACATTTTACTTATTTTATTCTTTATGCATGAATTTACATTTTAATTAATTCATGCTTATTTTAAATTGCATAGATAAATGGCAAAATTGGCAAGCGTCGATTTCGAGGTTCTTGATGCTGCAGGAAAGAGTTACCTGAGTTGGCGACTGGACCTGAAGTTCCACTTGCGTTCGATGGCACTTCTACATTCTATTCTGGCCCCCGCAGTGGCCGAGACACCTGCTAGCAGTGCCCCTGAAGAAGCACAACTATCTAGCAGTTCTCCTACCATTGTCTCCGACATAGATAAGGTGAAAGCCATTATCTATATCAGAAGACACATAGATCGGACCTTAAAGGCCGAATACTTAACTGTGGAAGACCCATTGGAGTTGTGTCAAGCACTGGAGGCACGTTATAAACATCAAATCGATGTAATTTTACCACGTGCCAGTTATGAGTGGGAAAACCTCAGACTTCAGGAATATATGTCCGTTGCTGAGTATAACTCTGCACTTCATAATATCACCTCACGTCTGATGTTGTGCGGTGAAAACGTGACTGAGCATCGCATGTTGGAAAAGACATTTACCTCGTTTCATGAGAAAGATGCAATCCTTATGCAGCAGTATCGTGAACGCAACTTCACGAAGTTCTCTGATTTGATCTCTTGCCTTCTTAGGGCAGAGCAGAATAAAGATTTACTGTTTGCCACTCATAATTTGCGCCCGGCTAGTACTGCCCCTATCCCTAAAGCGCACAATGTTTCTCCCCAAAAGTGGAAAAACAAGAAAAAGGCTAGAAAGAACAAAGGGAAAGCTGTAATGAAGCCAGCAAGAGGAGCAACTCCCCATATCAACAACAACAACAAATGGAGGAGAAACCTCTCTTGGAAGCATAAGAACGATGATCTAGTGTCAATTCCTAAGGAGACCTGGGAGGATAAATGCCATAGATGTGGCATGACTGGACATTGGTCCAGAAACTGTCGCACTCCTTGCCACCTCCAGGACCTGTATCAGGCGAGCCTGAAGCCTCCCCTTGAAACAAACCTGGCAGTTATTCAAACTCTGACCAATTTCACTACACAAGACTTCGAGAATGACGATCTGCTCGATTGAGCCATATCTTTATATCTATGCATTTAAATTTGTATAGATTCATCTGTAGTTTGCTTTGAATGAACTTTAGTTTGAATTACTCAAATAAATTTCCACTTTGCATTATTATAGATGAAATATGATATATTGTGGAAAGTGCATCGATGCACTGATAAAGAATTTAAATTGCTCCCACATACAACGAGACTAAAGGATGCATTTTTCTCTTCTAATTCATAGAGTAATCTCCCAAGTTTCAAGTACATTTCGTTTAAACGAACATAACTTGGAAACTGTGGATAATAAATAGTGAATATCTTTATGTAACTCGTCAAAAGGATGGCCAGAAGACCATCTACGCACGATTCGTAGGACCCCCTCGGGCCCCTATCATTGCAGATATTCATCCTATAGAAAGCCAACTTGACTGAGCACCAGAAGTGCCTTTCATTGCCAGAGTTTTGAACTCTGGCAAAATGGACTTGGTCATCCTGGATCAATGATGATGAACGCATCGTCAAATGAATCCATTGAAGAACCTGAAGATTCTTCAAAAGATTGAGTTTTCTTGTCCTCCTTTGTCGTAATGGAAGAACTTATAGAGAGACCTTCCCTCCTGAAAGTGGGATTAGAGTCTCCTGGCTTCATTGAGAGAATACATGGTGACCTTTCCGGGCCTATTCACCCCGCAAATGTCCCATTCTCGGTACTTCCTTGTACTGATAGATGCATATACTAGATGGTCTTAGGTGTGCCTTTATATTCACTCGCAACCTAGCTTTCTCAAAAGCTTATAATGTGGGTGAATTCACTACACATATCTTTGAAGACTTCTGCCAAGCAACTGGCATTGAAATTGAACATCCAGTAGCATGTTCATACTCAGAATGGGTCATCAGAGTCTCTGGTAAAGAGACTCCAATGGATTTCACGTCCATTGTTAAATCCCAGTTGCCTGTTGGGGATCAACATACTGCATTCCGCATCGCTTATCACGATACGACTATCTTGTGGCCATATTTTATTGCTGATGCCGCTTGCTTATGGTTTACCACCAAGTCTTGATAACTGTGAATTTGATGAGCAAAATCTCATTGAAATAGGCATGCAGTCTAAAGAAGCCTGAAGCTTCTGAGACCATATCATGGGACACAAAAGTCCTAATCTTGTTATGATTTGCATACTTTTTCTGCGTGAAGATGAGATCCAGAAGATCCTTCACAATCAGACTAAAGTACATCAATTGCCGGATAAATTTATGGACAACCAGAAGATTGTTCGTTCACACGTCCCTGCTGCCAACATGCCAGCTAGGATTGACATCCCCAAGGATGGATGCAATCCACCGGCAGCAGAATTGGCTGTACCTCAATTGAAAATAGGACGCCCGCCAGGTTCAAAGTATAAAGTTCCTCGAAAGAGGAACTTTCCTGCATATATTAAAATGATCCCTCCGCATGATGCTGAGCTCAGACCAGCAACCTCTCCCCTCCTAATTTCCTCTGCAGAGGAAACAACAGGAGAAAAATCATTATATTACGTACGTACTGGAGAGGTACTAGACAAAAATAGCACAGTCGTCGTCGACAGCTTTGCTTTCACTATTGCCATTCACGTCGCTGAATACGAAGATGACGTCGACCCACTTTTCTATAGCATAAACGCATAGATTGGCCAAAGTGGGATGAGGCAATAAGAGTAGAGCTGGACTCTCTCTTGAAAAGCAAAGTCTTTGGACCAGTAGTCCATACACCTGAATGTGTAAAACCTGTGAAATATAAGTTGGATTTCATAAGAAATTGAAATGAAGGAAATGTGATCATTTTCCTACTAAGCTTAAACGTCTCTGAAAAAGCCAATAAATGCAGCTCATGGACGTTGTGACTGCATATCTATACGGTAATATAGATATAGAGATCTATATAAAACTTCCAGAGGGGTATACTCTAAGGGTATACTCTCCCCGAGATGAAAGAGAGACGTTGAAACGTCTTCTCCATAAAGGCTACAAAGATCATTAGATGATCTTAAGCAATATTCTGCCCGTGTATCTTTTTCGAAAGATTGTTGACAGGATTTGTGATATTCGTTGTATATGTGGTCGACTTAAAGCTAATAAGATCTCCTGCAGAGACCATTGAGATATCTGATAGCCTTAAGCATACCTTAGAAATGAAATACCTAGGCATATCAAGGTATTGTCCCGGCTTACAGATTAAACACCTTCGTGGTGGAACCCTTTAATATTCTTCATACACCTGGAGTTTATAAAGAATGATGTCTATTTGCAATCTATTAAAAATGGATGCTTATTTATGACACCTTCCAGTCGCTGGAAGAGGGGGAGGACATCCTAGGTCCCGAAGAGCCTAGCTCTAGTGTACTTGTTACACTTTTTTATCTGGCCAACTACATGTGTCTTTGATAGAACGTCTGGAGTAAAGCTGTTAACCAGATATAGTATTGTCCTGGAGAGCACCACTAGACCAAGGATAAGATGCTTCTGCGCAACTTCCAAGGGTCAAGGAATATATATCGCATATGTAGGTTTAAAGATCATCGCGATGACTAAAACATAAAAGGCCAGCCACCTCCTAAAGATCTACATATCATCCTCCAAAGTCTACATCTTCTGAGAAGCTCATCATCCAAGAAGCAAGTATTGAAAACGCTCAGCCAGGTCCCGTAGTACCTTGCAGATACAGTGAAGACTGATTCAAAGAATACATTAGTGGAGTCATCTACCAACTTCGAAGAGCGTTCCACTCCAGAGCGTCACTGCTTTCAAATAGCTGCTAGATGAGTGAAACTTATATAGATGAGTGATGATTGTATTTGCTTTCATAACATGATGGATGTATAGACAAATAGGAGATGATTGTATAGATACATAGGAAATCTGCAAGCCTGAAGCTTGTACAGATCAGGGGGAGTCCCTCGATAGTTGTACTCTTTTCCCTTAAGCTGCTGGTTTTTCCCACTGGGTTTTCCACAGCTAAGGTTTTAACGAGGCAACCACAGTGGCTCTGGATCCAGAAGTATCCACTCCATTAGCATACTGAATCCTGAAGTATTCATATGCTTAACCCAAGGTAATAGAGAGATGAGGGGGAGTGTTGTGAGTTGAGGGAGGCCTTTGGCCTCCCTCCCCTCATCATCTCACCATTACTCCCCCTAATTGTAGTGGGGAGTCCCTTGGACTCCTAAACCCCATTATGAGAATGAATATATAAAGAGCCATGGCTTATGCCATAACTACTCCTAATCTTAGATTGGTTTCCATCTTGGAGTTTATAACAGAAATAAATTATTTGACTTTATGTTTTCCTATTTGTTAGATTATATTACTTATCTTTTAGGTTCTGACTTAAGCATCGGAGTAGACAGAGATAGGACTGTATCAGTAGCTTTGACTTGTAAATTGTTTACTATGATGTGCAAGCTAATAGGAACTCTACATACTAGATAGACATTAGTAGGCAGAAGACCGATACAACCCGTTAGATCCATTTACCCACTAGTTATAATTGACATCAGATATTGAAAAACAGCCACAACTATGTATAACACTCGGAAACTAAGAGCCGAGCTCGGAAACTTAGATCCGAGCTCATAAAATTGGAGAAATACATGCTAACAATGAGTATATCAATCAAGAGCATGAGAAAAAATTCTACGATGATGGCCAATAGACTAACCCACTACCCACACCACTAGTTCCAACACCAATCACAAGCGCATATTCCAACAACACCATCCCTCAAGGCAATACAATTGGTGATAATATCTATTGCAATCATCAAGATACCACTTGCCAGATCATCAGAGCGCATGGTCTTTGTTAGGGTTTTACATTTATAAACCGCAAGCGCACGGCTGTCGTCGTAACGTTATACGGGTCGTCCATAGGAAGGTTGGGTAATTGAGTAGTAGTTCTACCCTAGGTTATTGTTAGCAACGTGAAATCGATTTCTAATAGCTAAACATCAATAGAATTAAGGAGAATAACATGAAGAACGATAGGAAAACAATAATCAATTGCAAAATGATAATAAAACACAGAATAAAAAGCAAAGAAACACTCATCTCAATAGTTGCATATAAGGAGTCGTTAATTCCATGCTACATCCATGAGAAAAAGCATCGAAAACTAATCAATACTAAATCCTACTCCTAGAAAACAAAAAAATGGGGTAAAACTAAATGCATCCTCAAGTCGCCTCTTACGCTCTGACTGCACTCCAGAACTTAAATAGAAACCAAAACCCTAGCAGGTCTGCGGGGGGAACCCGATTCGACATGACCGCATGGGAATTCCACGCGGTCACGTCGTCAGGAGCTCGAGAAAGCTGGCTCTTCAAAAATTGAGCGACGACATGGTTGCATCAATCTGGGGAACTTACGCACTCCAATGGCCTTCAGAAATTGTGGATCGATGCGATTGTGTCTAAGATTTACATGATCGTTTGGTAATTCCCTGCAGAATGACAACAAGTTGGCACCCCTTAAACGGTCGCATCATTTGGTCCAAAAGACCGCATCGAACTGGATTTTCCATAGCTTCTTCAGCTCACCTTGGCCTCATTATAACGCGGTTGAGTGGGGTAGCTACATGACCATCTCGTTGTGTTCTTCAGGCCCTCTTCTACAGCTGCCCATACGACCGTGTAAGGCTATCACACGGTCGTGTGGGGGTAGCCTTTTGGTGCTCTAGGGTGAAAAATACAGTCGTGTGGGGGCCAAAATCCACTAAATCTCTGTGATTTCAACTCCGTTGCTTCACATCGCTTCTCCTTCGACTTACGACTGACGACTATTTGAGAGTCGTTCAGTGGCGAAGGGGTAGCCCCGTCGACTTACGGCTGATGACCGTTTGGAAGAGTCATTCAGTTGCAAGGGGATGGACCCTTCGACTTACGGCTGACGCTCATTCGAGAGTCGTTCAGTTGCGAAGGGGTGGCCCCTTCGACTTACAGCTGACGACCGTTCGAGAGTCGTTTAGTTGTGATGGGGTGGCCCCTTCGACTTACGGCTGACGACCATTTAGGAGGGTCGTTTGGTAGCGATGGGATGGCCCCTTCGACTTACGGCTGACGACCATTCGAGAGTCGTTCAGTTGTAATGGGAGGACCCCTTCGACTTACGCTGACGACCATTTGGGACTTGTTCAGTTGCAAAGGGGAGGCCCCTTCGACGTTCGAGAGTCATTCAGTTGCGAAGGGGTGGCCCCGTCGACTTACGGCTAATGACCGTTTGTGTGAGTCGTTCAGTTGCGAGGGGGTGGCCCCTTCAACTTACAGTTGACGCTCGTTCGAGAGTCATTCAGTTGCGAAGTGGTGGCCCATTCGACTTACGGCTGACGATCGTTTGGGGGGTCGTTCAGTTGCAAAGTGGTGGCCCCTTCGACTTACGGCTTACGCTCGTTCGAGAATCGTTCAGTTGCAAAGGGGTGGCCCCTTCGATTTATTACTGCCGACCATTCGAGAGTCATTCAGTTGCGATGGGGTGGCCCCTTTGACTTACGGATGACGACTGTTTGGGAGTCCTTCAGTTGCGAAGGGGTGTCCCCTTCGACTCACGGCTGACGCTTGTTTAGGCGAGTCGTTCGATAGCGAAGGGGTGGCCCCTTTGACTTATGGCTGACGACCGTTCGAGAGTCGTTTAGTTGCGACGGGGTGGCCCCTTCGACTTATGGCTGATGACCATTTGGGAGTCGTTCAGCTGCGAAGGGGTTGCCCCTTCGACTTATGGCTGATGACCATTTGGGAGTCGTTCAGTTGCGAATGGGTTGCCCCTTCGACTTATGGCTGACGACCGTTCGAGAGTCGTTCAGTTGCGAGGGGGTGTCCCCGTTGACTTACGGCTGACGACCATTTGGAAGAGTCGTTCAGTTGCGAGTGGGTGACCCCTTAGACTTACGGCTGACGCTCGTTCGGGAGTCGTTCAGTTGCGAAGTGGTGGCCCCTTCGACTTACGGCTGACGACCATTTAGGGGTCGTTCAGTTGCAAAGGGGTGGCCCCTTCGACTTACGGCTGACGACCGTTTATATTATCGTAAGTTAGGCTTTCCCAATACCTCTTAAGGATCAGGTCCTTTTTCGATGGGAGTTTTTATTAGGTAATTTCTACAAACTTTACGAAAGATCAAAGAAGCAAAGTTTTTTTGATAAAGGAAACATGCTTTATTAACGCGAATAAAAAATGGAAAAGTCGTACAGGTGTTTTTCCATCGACGTCAGAGCAATTTCCGTTCATTGCCGTGTTATTCGCCAGGGGTTGTTAGATGGTTCATCAGTCGACCACCTTAGTGACGGGCGATCCCGTTATCTTGCCCTTCTGTTTCGAGGACCCTTCCTTACTGGATGGATTACTGGTCGGGCCTTTGGGGTGTCCCTGTTTGACTAGTGCGTCAACCTCCTTCTTGAGGGTCCAACAGTCATTTGTGTCGTGCCCATAGTCATTGTGATATTTACATAATTTGAGGTCGTCCCTCTATTGGATCCTATGGATGGTAAACAACACTAAAGGGGGGTTGAATAGTGTTGTGCAAATAAATCTTTTTCGTTCGTTGGTTAGCACAATTATAATCATTCTAATGTTGCCTAAGAAACCAAGTAGAGTGATCTACACTTGATTCTTAATCAACAAGTTAATCTTATAAGCAATGCTGAACAGAGAGATAACACAACAGGTAGTCTACTCCCTATGAATGGTAGTCGACTCCCAGAGAGTTTTCAGGCAAAACTCTGCTGAAAGATAATAAGATTACAAACAGATATCTTTATTCAAATAAGTATTGATCTGAACACAGCGAATATGAACAAAGAAATTAACTTGCAACAATATGAACAAATTACAATTTGTTAGCAAGTAAAGAATGCAAGAACATGTATAACAATCGCAGAAGAATGCAAACGCAAACTGTAATGACCCCAATTTTAATGTACGCGTATTTATACGTATTTTGGCGTAAATACGTACATATAATTTTTGGGAGTATGCTTCTATTTTTCTTTAATTATTTTGGTGTAGGAATTATTTTTAAAAGATTTTAAACTCATCATTAATATTAGTAAATAAGAGTATTAGGATGAAATACCGTGTATTAATAGAGGTATGATGTATTTCTTCTTGTATTTTTATTTTCCTAAAAATACAAATTCAAAAATTAGTAGCCATGACACATAACCTACTAATGTGTCATCTTGCATGGTATAGAGTATACACATGGCATTAGCTTTTGACTAAATGAATGGTTGAGAATTTTTGGGAGAAAATCAAATTATCAAAAAAGGAAAAACAAAACCAAAATTCCTTCATCTCTCCCTCATTCTCACCCCCCCTCTCTCTCTCTCTCTCAAATCTGTCCAAATTTTCATCCTCCCCTTTTCTCCCTTTTTCTCCACCATCCCACCACCACTCTCCTCCCAAATCACCACCCATTCCACCACCAAGAAGCCATGCCATTTCCTCATCATTTTAACACCAAAATCACCTCAAACACTCTCCAGAAATCCAATTTTTGAAGGTCAAGTTAGGAGCTTGAAGGAGGACTATGAGCCCAAGTTCATCAAGGACTAAGAAGGGCCAAAGAAAGAAATTTGGAGGATTTTGTAAGGTAGAGCTCCTAATCACTTAAGTAGGATTTAGTTTTAGGAATGGGGTTTGAATTATGTTAGCAAAATTATAAACTTTTGTGTTGAAATTATGTTTCGAATTCATGATAGGATATATGCCTTAACACTTTCAATTTTGTTCTATGATGATTACTTCAAATTAGTAGCATGTTGTAATAAGATTTTATGTTTGTTTGCAATATTTTCCATACTTAAAATTAGCACTTCTATAAGATGTGGGAAAATTGGAAGCATGATAATAATATGTAGATGTTGTAGCTCTACTGGTCATGCTAGTGTAGTCATATCATTATAGATATATTAACCATGTTAGACAAGTAGTTTTGCTAGAAAATTAAGTTGCTGGAATTTTTCTTAGCACCGGACATCAACTTAGAAAAATCGTAGAAAATAGTAGAAAAATCAGAAAAATACAATCAAGGACACTACGGAAATCTGCAGAAAATTATCTACACTTTGAAGATGGACCGAAAGTTAATTCTGACTGTAGATAGGGTAATAAAGCCAATCTTTCTGTAGTAGCAGTTTTAGGCAGATTCATAAATGATTTTTGAATATTGAGATGATCATGTTATATTTGACTTTAACCTTTCAATTAAGTTAATTAGTTCATGTGGTTATCTTGCAAATGGATAAAATTTCAGTATGGTAATAGTTTGTTAAAATTGTAGAACCATTTGTTAAGCGTTAATACGCATATGGGTAATGTTCATCTTATTGTCACTTAAGTTTTGTTTAATTTCAGTCATCAAATTATTCATTTGCTTATGTTCCATGATTAGTAGTACGTTGGACATGATTAGATTGTAATATGGTTAAATGTTAGTATTATTGTTCATACCATAAATCATTTGCTAGTGTTATAGTTCTCTCTTTGTTAAGTATGATATTTGAGACAATATTCATGTTGTATGCTTGTTTATATTTCCATGTAAATTTTCGTATGAAGATAACAATGGAACTATGCGATAATGAAATGAAAAGACGATGGTCGTTGCTGAATTACGACATCGGTGAAATTATGAAAGAGATGGAGAGATGAAAAGCGGTAGTCGAGACCGCTAGATGATTTGTTGACAAACGAAGAAATAATTTAAAAACTGAGAGTGAGGATAAGAGTTTGACATCGGGAGCTCAGTCCATTCTAAAATGGGTGAGACTCCGGATGTGGGTTTGGGGGAAACACGGGTAAACTTTAGGAGTTAAGGAGCGGACGTATGAATTATGATTTCTCACCCGATGTGTTTCCCCCAAAAGGGGAGTTGGAGAGGGCTAGAGAGGCCGTTGGTGTGCTTGTGTCGCACCATGACGGTAAATGATGGTTTTCTCTGTTTGTCCGACAGAAAAATCGAGATGAGTCTCGCTTTAGTGCCTTGTCCCGTTCAGGCACGGAGTTATGAGAGGCCCCTCCAGTGCTCGTGTCGCTGGAGTGGTAACACTTTTTCCCCCACCTTGGGTGAAGTTCGACTCCTTAGCGTCCTACGGTTTACATGGGTTTCCAAACATATGAACCAATAACTTTAATTATAAATGCTTTAATTATAAATGATGTTATCCCACGTTACTTGTTTCTATGTCACTTTAATGCGGTTAACTCATGCCTATTCATTCTATTGTTCACTTTAATATTACAACTGCATGTACATATGTTCTCTTGCTTACCTCCAGTACTTGCATGTTATAAAATAGTTCCTTATGCATGTTTACAAGTTCTTCTTTAATTCTTGCATGTCATGTTGTGAACATTTTTGTAAATTACTATGAACCTTACTTGTTAAGACCACCATCCCTAGATAGGTAGACCAGTTCTAAAACTGGGTTCTACTAGAGTGTTAGGAGTTTCTACTGGGTCACGCGTTGATGTGTCCCCGTTGACTTTCAGGTCATGTGAGTTGGAGGTTGGAGACAGCGGCTGGAGCTTTGGAGTTCGTGATCAGTTGTAGTATTGGGTGGTGAGGGGTATGATGAGAGACTTGTACTTTTGGTGTTTCTTTTTCGGGTGGACCTTTGTACTTAGAGTTGTGAATATGAAGATGTTGGTGTATGTATAAGATGTATCAATTATCAATAAACTGCAATATTGTACTTTTGTTATTTTCTCAGTATTTTTATCTGTGATGGAGTTTTACTTGTACTTTTCAGCACGTGCGTAGTACCTGCAGTGTTCTTCCTACTCTCTTCTTTTCTTTCTTTCTATGTAACACTCGCCTCTTCGGGAATACATGATACGGATTCGTACTTATCGGGTATCCCGGGGACCGGGTCGTTACACAAACACAGAGATTTTTATCCTGGTTCCCCACAACTTGGGTACGTCCAGTCCCTGACCAATCCTGTACGAGATTTTCTACTATTGCCTTAGCAATACATGTACTTAACTCCACTCGTTAGGATTTTCCACACACCAAGCCTTGACTAGGATTTTTGACCACCTAGACTTGTCTAGGATTTCCAACTCCCTTTCAACAAAGGGGAAAACACAAATAAGAAAGATTTCCAAATCACCACAAGAGTGAGTGGATTTTGGATTTACACCCGGAATTCTATAGCCATGTGTATTACGTGGCTAAAAGAATTCAAATCGTTCGTTAGATCACACAAAGATATAAAATGAGTCGTTGTGATCAAGATCATTTGTTTTCATAATCCTTTCAATAGATAGAGAATGAAGAATACGGATTTTGAAAAACGATTTTATAACCAAATAGAATATGATCTCAAAAAGATAATAGCTATGAAAACAGATAGGAGATCAGAAATTTAAAAACAAACTTTGGCTAAAAAATATTTGAGAGCAGAAATAAAATGAGATCTGAGAATTTTTGCACAATAGAGATTTTGATCTTGAATAATATTGTTGTTGTAATAAAAATCTCATAGAGTCCTCTATTTATAGTGAAAAAGAGAGTATTCAAATTTCAAAATAGATTTGACTTTTGTTCCAAAAATTAAGGATAAAAGAATAAAATCAGAAGGTCAAAACGTTTGAAATTTGCCAGCTGGTAGTCGACTCCCTAGGAGTGGTAATCGACTCCCTAGGAGTGGTAGTCAACCCCCAGAGCGTTTCATTCGAAAATTTCTTCCAACTGGTAGTCGACTCCCAGAGCAATTTCTCCTAAAACTTTAGCTAACAGAGAGTGTAGTCAATTACTTGGTGTAATAGAGATTGACTACTAGGATATGAAAAAGGCTAGCAATTGCTCTCAAGAGTTTTAAATGATTTTTTTAAAACATTAGAAACATTTATTTTGAAATCATTTGTGTGTGTACTATATTTACTTTGGCTTTAACATTATCCTAAGAACTCACACACAATACTTAAGCCAAGACCTTCGGGAAGCTGATCTGGTGAAAGCTTGCTTCTCCTGAATTTGAGTTCCTTCTTCATTTAGGTTTGAGCACGGACTTCATCTTGTGCTTGATGTAGAACTAGCAAATTCGTCTTTGTCTCGAGTGTGGTTGAGTTTCTTCGGAGTATGCGTAAAGTCGTCGTTTGTATAACCTACACACTTGTAGTGTAGTTAGTACACTAACATTATTTGGTGTGCGCATCATCAAAACCACTTAGGGGTGGGATTCGATTTCTCATCACTCTCCCCCTTTTTGATGATGACACACAAATGAAAAAAATAAGTATATTGAATGAATATTGACATGAATAAATAACTTACTCCCCCTGCTTAGATGTGGTACTCCCCCTGCATCAAAGCCGGTTAGCAAAATGATATCCATTCATATTTTTGCATTTAATCCTTTTTCTCCCCCTTGTCATCTATAAAAAAGATGACACAAAATAACAAAAGATATTTCACCAAGCTATAAAGATAAAAGTTTGAGATACTTTAAGATCATTTCTGCAAAACGGTGTTAGTTTATAATATGATTAATGCATATCACATCATAAGCATAAGCATATCATTAGTCAAGTTATATCAAACATAAGCATAAGTAGTTTGTTCAAGCCATCACATCACAGAAAAAAGTTATTACAGACCAAAATATAGTTTGTCAAAGAACCATTAGTTTAAGAAACCAAATGCCTCAGTTTATGAAGCTCCTCCATTCTTCTTCAATTCCTTGATCTCGCCAAGGATCAACTTCAGTGTTTCCTACGTCATTTGGTTGCTGCTCACCACAAAGTCCTTCAGATCGTCCACCTTTTTGTTGAGGACTTCAAATCCTTTTTCTTGAGAAATTTTTAATTTACCAATCTTCTTCAAGAGCATATCTTGAAGCTCAACAATGTATGCAGGTGGTTCTTCTTCTTCTCCTTCGCCATCATTTTCTTCCTCTTCTTCATCTGTATCAGAGATAAGATGTTCTTTCTTCTTTGAGGATGATGGTCCTCCTTCAACAGCGAGCTTCTCTTCTAGAATGTTCTGATCAAGATCTTTATGAAGATTCATTCGACCAATAGCATGAACATCAAAGATGCGAGCCGGTTCCAGAATATCGGTTTCGTTATCCAAAGGTACATTATATCCAATAAACAGAATGGTGAGGTAATGACCATGAGCTAAGGTAGATGAAGGTCTATCAGAAGAAGCAGATGCAAGAATGGAGTCCATGATGACTTTAGCCCAATTTACATGGATGTTTCCTAACAAAGCATAGATGCACTTAGCTTGCTTCTCAGATAACACAGAGTGGCTTCCAAATTTCTGAATTATACTGTAAGACAATATATTTGCTAGGATTCTTCCTGGATAGCGAAGATCGCTACATAGATGTTTTGTTTGGAAATATCTTCCAGACGAATACATTTTCTCTAAAATATTTTCGTCAACCATCTCTATGTTATCCAATAATAGGGCTGTTGACGAACGAGCTTGAACGAGCTTGAACAGTGTGCTTGGTTTTGTTCATGAACAAAATCCATGTTCAAGCTCTGTTCGTTTACTAACCGAGCTCTAAAAGCATGTTCAAGCTTGTTTGTTAAGCTTACCGAACGAACGTAAATGAACATAAACGAACGTAAACCGAGCTTACCGAACGAACGTTCTGTTCATTAACAAGACTTATCGAGCTTGTTCGTGAACATGTTCGGGAACGTGTTAACGAACACACAATCAATCTTGTTCATGAACAGATTTGCAAACAAACGAACGAACAATGGCAATGGACCAAAAGAGAGCTGGGAGCCTGCGAGTCTAGGAGTGGGAAGCTGGGAAGTTGAAGAGGTGGATGTGTTTAATTCAATTTGAAGAGGTGAGTGTTTAATTTTAATTTTAGTTCACTCAAGCCCTTGTTCACGAACACTTAACGAGCTTATTCAGGAACATCACTTAACGAGGTTGTTCACGAACACTTAAAGAGCTTGTTCACAAACATCACTTAACGAGCTTGTTCACGAACACTTAACGAGCTTGTTCATGAACACTTAACGAGCTTGTTCACAAACACTTAGCGAGCTTGTTCATGAACATAAATAAACGAACATAGTTATGTTCAAGCTCTGTTCGTTTACTAACCGAGCTCTAAAAATATGTTCAAGCTTGTTCATTAAGCTTCCCGAACGAACGTAAACGAACATGTACCGAGCTTGTTCACGAGTAGTTCGTCGAACGTTCTGTTCGTCAACAGCCCTATCCAATAACATACCAGTGTAAGGGATTCCTAAAGCTTCTCCTAAAGATTTCACAATTATAGCACATTTGGTGTCTAGCACTTTGGTGATAAATCTACTCTTAGCAAGGTCATAGTCCATGTTTGCATAGAAAAGATGTACAAGCCTAGGATAGCAAAGATAGATATTTTCAGCAGAAAAGAGATTGGCCAAGTTTAAAAATTCCAATATGCTATCAATGCCATAGTTTTCTATGTGATCAATTTTTACAAACCGCTCATGAAGAACTTGCTTATTGAAAATTTTGACGAAATGCTCATAAGTAGTGGTTCTAAAAAGATATGGCATGATAATTTCCTTTTCAGAGAGAGGTTCATTTGTAACCTTCCTCTTCTTTGAAATCAATCTCTTGAAAGGCATCTAAATAAAACAAGATTGATTTACAAAACTAGACATGCAAGAATAATAAGAGGTAAATAAAGTAAAAGTTGATAAGAGAAGTTTTTGCCTTGTGTTTTTCTTGAGAAGATGATGAGAGGAGATGAATAACCCAAGAAAGTGAAAAAAACTTTCAAAGAGTGGATAGAGAGAGGTAGTCGGCTACCTGGGGCTGATTGCCTTGGGGGTTTTTATCTCTTGGGGTGAAAAGAGATGATGAATAGAGGCCTTTAGATCAAACAATGAAGGGTTGAGATCAAGATTGCTTATTGGGTTAAAGTTACCTTTGGGTTATGAACCCGTTTGACTCAATGGAACCAACAGAAGTTAGAAAACACAAACCCAGAAATCTGCACAGCACGCTGGTAGTCGACTCCCTGATGGTGGTAGTCGAATCCCTGCTGGGCTGAGTTGTTTTCTCATCCCGAGTGATTTTGGTCCAATGGTGAGTACGTATCTTCTGAAAATCTACTCTATAATGATATAAACATTTATAAGCATATAAATAAAATTTAAATGGAATTATCAATCATTTAATCATCCAAATAAATTTGAATTTAGCAAAGCAATCTATTTTTGTCGCAAAGTGTTTTGGTGCTGATCTTGTTCTTCCTCCACGTTTTCATTTTAGAGTACCTGAAAATATAAACGTTTATGGTACTCTTTATATATTGAGTCCGAGAGGTTAGTCTCTAGGAAACCAAACTCAATATGGTTTAGTTCCTTCATTAGAAACATATCAATAATTTTTATTTAAATGAATTTTACGAATAAAATCAGTTGCATACCTTTGTTGCCTTCGAACGGTCAATTTCTTTGGTATCCAGATGCTCAGAAAATTTTGATTAGTATGATGCATCCTAGTATGCTTAACCCGTTTCTTGGTATGGTTTGAATCATATCCTAGTCCGGTTTTGCTAAATGAAGCCTTTTGATTTTCTATTAAACTGTCTAGCTTTCCTTTTTCCTTATTGAAATTTTCAACAATCTTCATCGTATAGTCGTATTTATCTTTGACGAATACGAGAAGATTATTTAAATTTTCAACTTTCACATTCATGGAAAGAATTTCTTTTTGCAAAGAATCATTCTTTTCCTTCAAAATACTATTCTCTTTAATAATCTCTTCTTTCTCTTTAGCATCTCTTTTAATATTCCTAAGTGTTCTTCTATGTTCTTTTATGAGCTTTTCATACATTTTGCATAGCTCCTTATATGCTCCTATATAATCCATGTCTTCATTATCACTTGATGATGAATCACTATCACTAGATGAATCATGATGCGAGCTTACCTTAGAGGATGTGGAAGCCATGAAGCACATGTGTGTTGTTTCTCTTCTTTCATCATTGTCGTCTGCTGAGGATTCACAGACGAAGAAATGTCTCTCTGATCGAAAGCTGCGTAAGCTTCCTTCTTTGGTCGTCGGAATTTGTTTCTTCCATTGTTTCTCCTTTCATTGCTTTCTTGGTTCTTCCCATGATCTCTGGAATCACGGTTGTTTCTCTCCAGGGGACAATCTCTTTTGACGTGTCCTGTTTTATTGCAACCAAAACAAATAATACCATTAGTAGGTCGGAAAGAACGTTTACCATACTTACTTGTGATGAACTCTTTAAAATTCTTTGAGATGAAAGCAATATGATCCTCTTTGTCTGTGTGGTCGGAATCTTCTTCGTGAGCTTTGAAAGCAAGATTCTTCTTATTTGGTTTTTCTTCGATCTCCTTGTCTTCTTCAAGTTCAATTTCATATGCCATGAGATTTTCCATCAGCTCTTCGATGGTAAGATCCTTCACGTTGTGTGCTTCTCGAATAGCTGTTGTCTTTCCTTTCCATTCGGGTAGGAGAGATCTCAGTATCTTCATCACCTGCTCGTATTCAGAAAGTTTCTTTCCTAACCCTCGAGCTCATTTGTGATGTTAGTAAAACGAGTATTCACATCGGTGATACTCTCTCCTTCCTTCATTTTGAAAGATTCAAACTTAGAGTGTAAAAATTTATGCGGGATTCTTTTACCTTTTCAGTTCCCTCATGACTTACTTGAAGGGTGTGCCATATTTGATGCGCTGTCTCGCATTGGAAAACTCGATTGAATTCATTACCTGTTACGGCACAAAATAGTGCATTCATCGCCTTTGCATTGAGATTTGCTTTCTTCTTGTCGTTGGCTGACCATTTTCTGGACTCAACTTTGGTAGGTACGATGTATGGAACTTTAGTGACGGTCCATGCTTCGATGTCTAGAGACTCCAAGCGAGTCTTCATCCGGATCTTTCAGCTAGCGTAGTTTGTTCCGTTGAACAGAGGTGGTCGCATGGTGTTGAGTCCTTCAGAGTGAAACGATGTTGATGCCATCACCTTTTATAGCCTCGCTCTGATACCAAGTGTTGGATCCTGTGGATGGCAAACAACACTAGAAGGGGGGTTGAATAGTGTTATGCAAATAATAAATCTTTTTCGTTCATTGGTTAGCACAATTATAATCCTTCTAATGTTGCGTAAGAAACCAAGTAGAGTGATCTACGCTTGGTTCTTAATCAACAAGTTAATCTTATAAGCAATGCTGAACAGAGAGATAACACAGCAGGTAGTCGACTCCCTATGAATGGTAGTCGACTCCCAGAGAGTTTTCAGGCAAAACTCTGCTGAAAGATAATAAGATTACAGATAGATATCTTTACTCAAATAAGTATTGATATGAACACAGCGAATATGAACAAAGAAATTAACTTGCAACAATATGAACAAATTACAATTTGTTAGCAAGTAAAGAATGCAAGAAAAAGTATAACAATCGCAGAAGAATGCAAATGCAAACACAGAGATTTTTATACTGGTTCCCCACAACTTGGGTACGTTCAGTCCCTGATCAATCTGGTACGAGATTTTCCACTATTTCCTTAGCAATACAAGTACCTAACTTCACTCGTTAGGATTTCCCACACCCCTAGCCTTGACCAGGATTTCCAACCATCTAGACTTGTCTATGATTTCTAACTCCCTTTCAATAAAGGGAAAACACAAATAAGAATGATTTCCAAATCACCACAAGAATTAGTGGAGTTTGGATTTACACCCGAAATTCTATAGACAAAAGTAAATTATAACATGTGTATTACGTGGCTAAAAGAATTCAAATCGATCGTTAGATCACACAAAGATATAAAATGAGTCTTTGTGATCAGATCGTTTGTTTTCAAAAATCCTTTCAATAGATAGAGAATGAAGAACACAGATTTTGAAAAACGATTTTAATAGCCAAATAGATTATGATCTCAAAAATATAATAGCCATGAAAACAGATAGGAGATCAGAAATTTAAAAACAAACTTTGGCTAAAAATATTTGAGAGCAGAAATAAAATGAGATCTGAGAATTTTTGCACAATAGAGATTTTGATCTTGAATAATATTGTCGTTGTAAGAAAAATCTCATAGAGTCCTCTATTTATAGTGAAAAAGAGAGGATTCAAATTTCAAAATAGGTTTGACTTTTGTCCCAAAAATTAAGGATAAAAGAATAAAATCAGGAGGTCAAAACGTTTGAAATTTGTCAGCTGGTAGTCGACTCCCTAGGAGTGGTAGTCGACTCCCAGAGCGTTTCATTCGAAAATTTCTTCCAGCTGGTAGTCGACTCCCTCCTTTGGTAGTCGACTCCCAAAGTAATTTCTCCTGAAACTTTAGCTAGCAGAGAGTGTAGTCAATTACTGGGTGTAATAGAGATTGACTACTAGGATATGAAAAAGGCTAGCAATTGCTCTTAAGAGTTTAAAATGATTTTTAAAACATTAGAAACATTTATTTTGAAATCATTTGTGTGTGTGCTATATTTACTTTGGCTTTAACATTATCCTAAGAACTCACACACGATACTTAAGACAAGACCTTCGGGAAGCTGATCTGGTGAAAGCTTGCTTCTCCTGAATTTGAGTTCCTTCTTCATAGGCTTGAGCACGGATTTCATCTTTTGCTTGATGTAGAAGTAGCAAATTCATCTTTGTCTCGCGTGTGGTTGAGTTTCTTCGGAGTATACGCAAAGTCACCGTTTGTATAACCTGCACACTTGTAGTGTAGTTAGTACACTAACATTATTTGGTGTGCTCATCATCAAAACCACTTAGGGGTGGGATTCGATTTTCCATCACCCTCTTCTTGTATTTGCCTTTCTTTGCAGCATCTAGTATCAGCTATTCTCTCGAGGCATATGCGAGGACTTCTGTCTTAGGGACGACCGGCTTAGTATAGGTAGGACGCTCCTTGCATCGAGAACTCCTCTCCCTGGGCCTCTTGTCCCTGGACTTCTGGTGGGGGGTTCCCAAGTTTGATTTCTCTCGCCTCCTGTCTCCGCGACGGGAGGGGTGCTCTTTGCATTGGCTCCTGTCGGCTCTTCTGCCTCCTCAGAGAAAGTGAACCGGTCTGTTATGTTGAGCATTTCTGCGACGGTATTAGGGGAAACTGGTGAAGAGCCCTCCTCATGTGCTTGTTCCTGACCGCCTGGGTGAGCGCCACTATGATGGTCACGTTCGGTGTCTCTTCTACATCGAGCCTCTAGTCGTAAAATTTAGAGACGAAGGCTCGGATTGACTCGTTCTCGTTCTGTTTAAGCAAGAAGAGGTGGGACGACCACTTCTTGGGTCGTCGTCCGACGGCAAATTGCTTGCAGAATATTTATGCTAGCTCGTCGAATAAGCCGATGCAGGAGCAGGGCAGCCCCTCGTACCAGCTTTCTGTCCTTTTGGGCAGGGTGGCGTTGAAAACTCTACAAAGGTATGCCTCGTCGGCCCCATGGAGTAGCATGACATTCAAAATACTTTTGAATGTGCGACCATGGTTCGCCTCTGTCATCATAAGCTGGTAGGGCCGGGAGCTTGAATTTGGAGAGAAAAGCAGTGGAGAGGATATTCTCCTTCAGGGGAGTCTTTCGAATGGCAGATTGGACCAGTACGGATCCTCCTGCTCCGGTTTGCAAGAAGTTGGCCCCGGGGGATCGATTCAGGATCTCCTCCCCTCTCGTGAGTCCACCTGCATGGTTCAGTTGGTTATAACCAGGAGGAGCTCCGTATATTACCTGATTCAGGATGTTGCGGGTCGCCGCCCGGTAATTGGAGTGGTGGGCTCCCATTAGAGTATGAAAGCTTGATGTTCGACCATTTGCTCCATTGTATTGGTGGGTCCGTGGGGTCGAACCGTCGAGGTTAATCTTTGCCCTTAGGTCCCCCAGATCCCGGAGGTGTTTGGATTTTCAAGGTCCCTTAGGGCATTTTTAAGCCCGTCCTAAGTCGGACGAACATTAAAAACAAAATAAAGCAGCGGAAGCATTATTAAACCCTTTAATAATATACTACCCTAAGGAAACATGCACCCTAGCCAGGATAATCTACTGACTCGGGTTGGGTCTGACCAACCCGAGAAAGATCTAATCTACTGCAAATAATATGAAATGCATAAAAGTAACAGACTTACCCGGAACTTTTCTTGCACTGGTAAAGTGTCTGAACCGTTTCCCACACCGCGCCTTCGAGCTGAGCCGACATTTGAACCGCACCGCACTGCGCCTCACCTAGAGCTGAACCGCTTTCCCAACCACACCGCGTCTCCGAGCCACACTGCGTCTTCGAGCCAATCAGCCGCCGAAGAAAGTTTCACTTAAGCAGACCCACGCCAGAGATTTCTGGATCAATCCAAACCTCCTCTCTGTCTTGCTAGGACCCGATTGGAAGATAGAAAGAACTAAAGAGGAAGAATGATTTAAGTCTAGATCGTGCGTGCTCAAAAATCAGGAGCTTCACGAATGGTAGACTTGGTGCAGGTTTCAATGAGGAGTGCTAACCCCTATTTATTTAGGGAGCCGGCCCCTCCCCTCTTACCACGAGCAATGTGGGACAATAATATGGCGTAATGAGGTTAATTTTATAAGAAGTCCAAACTTCTAAAATCCACCATAAATCCATTTCTAAGTTTCTACTTTCAAACAACCTGTCAAATCGAAGATCTTGAGACAACGATCGCATCGGAAAAAACGGAATCAAATTCCGATTTCATTTGACCCCTCAATTCTCAAAAATAAACTCCAAATCTCGTTTTCGCAAAAAACAACACAAACCTGCTATTTCCTGGCGGGTCTGACCCGCTAGGTGCGAGTCAGACCCGCAATCCCAATAAGGGCCTTTCCTCAGCTGTTTTTACGTTTCTGGGCTCATTAGAGCTCCGATTTGGACGTGGTTTCTTCCTGTGGATTTCTCAGGAAGTCTCCTTCATTCCCATGCGTCTAAGGCAATATAATACCAAGCATCAATATGTCCCAAATGCTAAAATATTTAGCTTTTCATCTCACAACTGACTTGTGAGTTTAATCATTCCAATGTATCGAATGCATTCCTCTTTAATGATCTTCCTATTACTAAGACGTGAATACTCCTCGGTGTGAGACCCTACATCCTAACCCTACTATAGATTGGGAATCGAAGTCCCTAGACGATAGTAACCACGAGCAGCATGTGTCGTCCTTGTTTCAGCGTCATATTTACGTGATTGACTTCGTCGATAAAGTGTCTTCGGGATCACTCTAACTGTGTCTGTGATGAATACCGCAGTTTTAGTCCCTTCGTCTTGACTATGTCACTTGCGTAGCCTAGGGTATGGAACGCTGTCAACCCTACTAGCTAGCACTGGCCAGTATCCTTCGGTCTCTGGTACATTCATGGTGTACATCCTACAACATACATTGGCCAAGGTTTTACCAAGAGCCGTACTGAGCCTGCGACACTAACTTCCCATTAACGGAAGAGACAAATCCTATCTTGATCATTCCTCACCTCGTACACTTCAAGTGTCACCCAACCTAAGACCTTTCAGCAGGCCTTGTCTCAGAGCTAGATCATAGATCTAAGCGACACTGTTTACGTACAGCTTCGTACAATGATATCAAGTCCTAAGGACCAACTTGCCTATCATCACTAAGAGTTATAAATGACAGTTAGTTAATGTGTATCCATTTGATAACTCTTAGTTTGGGTCGTTCAGTGGACTCATTCTCTAATGAGCACCTGCGTCTTGTCTCCGACTTCACCAAGTCGCATGATTATGAGACCAACAAGACAAAGAAACAATGGTCTGTCCGATGTGCACATATCCCTATCTCGACGCATCTATGACCATGAACACTTTAAGACTCAGGCTTCTAATGGTCAGACATTTCTTATAATCGGGATCTCTATCTCGAAACATGTATGACCTTACTACGAGTCTAAGGAAATTATCCTAGCAACATATAAAAGAGGATTACTCAGATAATTGATACCAGAAAGCATACTTTTATTTATGAACAAGATGTTTACATAGATAAATTGCCTCGAGGGCATACATCTCTAAACATCTCCCACTTGCACTCAGGGCCATTTATTATGGTATCGCATACCAATTTTACACACTAGTCTCTCCAAACGATCGCGTGCCAGCGCCTTTGTGAATGGATCTACTAAGTTGTCCTCTGAACAGACTCTAAGGAGTTCTATATCTTTCCTCTTCTCAATATCTAGTATCAGGTGATACTTCCGAAGAGTGTGTCTGGATCTCTTGTGGAATCTTGGTTCTTGTACCAGACTGATGGTTGCATTATTGTCGCAATACAGAGGTATCGGATCTTTAACTGCAGGCACCATCCCTAACTGGTTTATGAACTTCCTCATCCAGAACGCTTCCTTTGCTGCATCGTTGGCTGCTATATACTCGGTGTCACGCCCCGCTTCCCATTATACTTGAGAGCGAGGTCGTGAGTGGGTCCGCTTAGGTTGGAGCGGTGAAACTCAAACCCAATAAGCGTCTGTGAAAACACCTTTCGCAGGAACTTGCATGCAACTCAGAACAACAGCAATATTAAAGCCAACATCCAGATAAAGTACACAATAATAATAGGGCCCCAAGCATGGCCTACAACGATATCGATACAGATAAAGTGGGTACACACCCTACAAATAACAGCGGTGAGAAGTAAATAGCTGCAGCGGTGATAATCAGCTCTAGTCCACGGTAGGGTGGACTTCAGGATCAGCAGAATCATGGTCTATTGGATCACTCTGATCCAGCAGCTCGTCCTCCTGGTAACCTGTCTCGTAACCTGACATACATTCAAACAACATGAATGTATGTCAGCAAGGGTCTGCAAGCAAAAGTTAGAACCCTTGGCAAGATATATAACAAGTTATATATGGCAGTTTTACAGCAGTTAAAGGAATTTACACTAGCATGTATTTAATTGAACTGAAGCAGTTAAAACAACTATGAAAAGTTACACTAGCATGGTAGTTAAAGCAACAAGTTACATTAGCATGGCAGTTCGGTTATAAAATTAACATGGCAGTTAAGTGATGTAATAGCAGTCTGTAAGTTAACTTTCTTTATCATTTGTTTAAATGTGTGTGCAAGTCCGTGACTAAGGCTCCCGCCGTTAGACGAATAGTAAATAAATACACATTCAAGTGCCCCCGAAGGCAACTTGTTTACTACCGGCTAGTGTCGGGAACCCAACCCCACCCACGTGTAATTCCTGAACCACGAGCCAGGATGCTAACAGTCATATACTGGAACACGAGTCCAGACTAGTCACAGTGACCGACGAGAATAGCCAGCGAGAGCCAACGGCATGGGACTACGAGAGCCAACGGCATGTAACAACGAGAGCCAACGGCATGTAACAACTGATAGCCAACGGCAACTGGTAGCCAACGGCATGTAACAACTGATAGCCAACGGCAACTGGTAGCCAACGGCATGTAACATTCTATGAGCATCAACAGTTCTAAAATTAACCATATATGTCCAGAAATGTTACTATTCACAATGTGTGTTCATTTTAATCATTAAGGGGTCCACACACACGCACACGAGTTTAAGTCTAGCAGTTCTAAAAAGTGCGTTTGTGTCAGCAATTAAGTGTACAACATCAGATATCACAAAAACATAAAATAACTGCACGCTTGCCTGACTGGGACAGTTTAGGTTGTCTGAGTAACGACACGAAAGTTCGCGACGTATCTGCGTCATTAAATAATAACATTTATTATAATTAGTAAAAGTGATGAAAATGAGATTTAACGAATTTGATCAGAATGTTAATTCTTCTTGTTATTGTTCTAAATTAAGATATATCAAATTATATGCTGTTGGGTTACATTTTTAGTCAAGATTATGGTGGAAGTAGTTTCTCGCGTCATTTCACGTGTAGATTTTTAGTTATACAACTTTACGTAAAAATGGCCTAATGATCACCGAACTTTAAATATTCACTATAAATTGTACACTAGCCCGATTTTAGTGATTTTGGTGTCGTTAGGTTTGTTTTGATGGGTACAACATAATGGTGATACTGGTTCTCTATTTTGACTACACATATTAAGGAATTAAATTTATTGCGAGTTAAGCACACAATTAACATAACTCCCGAATTGGGTTTGTCTAATTTTATTGGGTTCTCTGGCGAGGGTGGTGTTTATATTGGGTTATACAAACAGGGTACACATTATTTTATTCAATTTTATTACATTAATATCATTTACAAAGTTAATATATTCTGAAATAATTATTAACAGTAACAAGCTAATAACAAAACTAGCAATAACTTAACTTAGGCTAATTACATGTGTTAACATGACATTTATTAGTCTAACTACTAGGTTTGACTAAGGGGTAAGGGGTAACATGGTTAAACCTCAACATTTATTTAATAATCAACTACCTCTCTCTCTCTCTCTCTCTCTCTCTATCTCTCTCTCTCTCTCTCTCTCTCTCTCAGTCTCTTCCTCTCCCTGTCACTTTCGTTCCCAGGTCTTTGCTTCTTCCCATTTTTTTTTCTTTTGTTTTTTTTTGATTTCGTTTGCAGCAAAGACTCACGCAACCAAAGGGGGAGGAGCTCACCACGCGAGAGGGAGGAGGGAGGGACGCCGACGGTCAGGGGGCGGCTCCGGCGACTGCGCTCCGGTGGGCGGCCGGCGGTAGGCAAGCGGCGGCGGCGGGCTTCAGCTGCTGGGCGCGCAAGGTAAGGGGGAGGGGTTTGGCCAAGGGAGAGGGAAGGTGGAGGAAAGGAAAGAGGAAGAGGAGGAAGTTGAAGTTGAATCTGAAGTTTCAGATCTTTGGGAATAATCTGGTTTGGGTTTGATCTGTTGGGGAATCTGATTGTAGAGGGCTGATTTGAGTTTTTGGTTGATTTGTCTGTAGAAAGAATTTTGGGTAAAATGGTTTTTGAGAAGTCTGACGGAGGATTTTGAGCTTGGGAAACGATTGTGGAGGATGATGGCTAATTTTGTCTTGGAGAAAATGCAGATGATGAAGATTGAGGTGGAGGGAAGTCTGCCTTAAAAAGAAGTTTGGCAGGGAGCAATTTTAATGTCGTTAGGTTGTTGATTAGGACTAGGTCAAAGATGTTTGTGACTAACGAGGGAAGAGAATCGTGCTAAACTTCTCCTCCAAAAATTGAAACGTGTTTGTGAAAGAAGAGAAATTAATTAACTAATTAATTAAGTTTTAAATGTGATTAGTAAAAACAACAAAAGTAATTAGTAAATAATTAAATTAAAGTAATTAGTAACTTCTAGAAGTGATTAGCAAAGTGTAATTTCTAAGATAATTAAGTTAAAGTAATTTGTTAAACTTGGCAGTCAATTAAGTATGATACGGTGAAAACAAAAAATAGAGACGCGCTCGCGTCTATTCGCAGCAAATAACGTACAGACGAAAGATTATCTGGACGACTGAAATAAAATAACGATACGCACGACCTAAAATACGTCTAAAAATACAGGCCGTTACACTCGGCCTCCATCGTGGAGTCTGCAACAGAGTCTTGTTTGGAACTCCTCCAACTGACTGCTCCTCCGTTGAGAGTTAAAACATATCCAGAGATCGATTTGCTATCATCTATATCACTCTGAAAGCTGGAATCTGTGAAGCCTTCAATCTTGAGCTCTTCACTTCCATAAATCAAGACCAAGTCTTTAGTCCTTCGTTAGTACTTTAGAATTGTCTTGACGGCTTTCCAGTGTTCTTCTGCGGGGTTAGACTGATATCGACTTACTGCACCTAGTGCAAAGGCGACATCAGGTCTGGTACAGTCATGGAATACATGATAGATCCCACAGCCGAAGCATATGGGATCTTACTCATGTGTTCCTTTTCCAAGTCAGTTTTTGGAGACATCTTCTTGAAGAGGTTTATTCCATGATTAGTTGGTATAAAACCACCCTTACTGTTTTCCATGCTAAACCATTTTAGCATGGTGTCAATGTACCTGGCTTGGGACAGACCTAGCATCCGTTTAGATCTATCTCTATAGATCTTTACACCTAGTATATAGGATGCTTCTCCCAAGTCTTTCATGGAGAAGTTAGTTGATAGCCATTCCTTCACAGACTTCAACATCCCTATGTTGTAGCCTATTAAAAGAATATCATCCACGTATAGTATGAGGATGACTAAAGAATTTTCACTTGTTTTCTTATAAATACATGGATCATCCTCATTTCTGACAAAACCAAACTCTTTGACTGTTTTGTCAAAACGGATGTCCCAGCTTCTTGATCCCTGCTTAAGTCCGTAGATAGACCTATGCAGTCTACATGCTTTTTCTTCACTCCCACTGACTTCGAAACCTTCTGGTTGAGTCATGTAATTCTGCTCTTCTAAATCACCATTTAGAAATGCAGTCTTTACATCCATTTACCAGATTTCGTAGTCATAGTGTGCAGCAATAGCGAGTACGATCCGGATAGACTTATGCATGGTGACTAGTGAGAAAGTCTCATCATAATCTATTCCTAGAATCTGACCATAACCTTTCGCAACCAGCATAGCCTTGTACGTTTCTATCTTTCCATCTGCACCAATCTTCTTCTTGAAGATCCATTTGCAGCCAATGGGAACACTTCCCTTGGGCACGTTCCCTAAGGTCCATACCTCATTTACGTGCATGGATTCAATTTCGGATCTCATTGCATCTAGCCATTTCTTAGAGTCTCTACTCTTAATGGCATCTTGGAAGCTAATAGGATTATCGTCTAATATGACGCCATCTTCAACCCCTCCGTCTACGAGAAAACAGTAGTACCTATCAGGGGATCGAGGAATCCTATCAGACCTCCTAATGACTGGTTGGGAAACATCAAGTTCTGATTCTCCCACTGGTTCCGACACATGTTCTTGTGTTAATTCTCCTTCTGAATGTTCGTCCAGATCTACCACCTTGCCAACAGCTTTCTTCATAAGGAATTCCTTTTCTAAAAAGATGGCATGTTTGGAGACAACAATCTTTTGTGTCTCCGGATGGTAGAAGGTGTACCCTAAATAATGTTTCTGGTACCCAATGAACTTATACAAGACAAATCTATCTTCCAGTTTGTCTGGATTATGCCTCTTGACATATGCAGGACAACCACATACCTTCAAATGGTTAAGGTGGAGTTTCTTGCCACTCCATATCTGATATGGAGTTGTCGGCACAGATTTTGATGGAACTCTATTAAGAAATAGGCAGCGGTCCCTAGAGCATAGCCCTAGAGGGAGGTGGGCAACTCAGTATCACTTATCATGGATCGCACCATGTCCAACAAAGTGCGGTTCCTTCTCTCCGATACACTGTTATGTTGAGGTGTATAAGGAGGTGTGACCTGAGAGAGAATCCAATTCTCTTTTAAATACGTAAGGAATTCTTGGCTCAAGTATTCTTCCCCTCGATCAGATCGAAGAATTTTAATACTTTTCCCAGTTTGTTTTCAACTTCGTTACGGTACTCTTTGAATCGCTCAAACGTTTCGGACTTATGTTTCATCAAGAACACATGTCCAAACCTAGAGTGATCATCAGTAAACGTAATGAAATATGAATATCCTCCTTTGGCTAACGTAGACATGGGTCCACATACATGGGTCCACATACATCAGAATGTACTAGACCCAAGAGTTCATCAACTCTCTCCCATTGTCTTACAAAAGGCGTTTTGGCCATTTTACCTTTGAGGCAAGACTCGCAAGTGTCGTATGACTCATAATTCGAGAGGTCCAAGGACCCTTCTTCTCTCCGATATGGCCTAGTCTACATTGCCAAAGGTAGGTTTCATTATAACCCGATTCCTTGCGTTTTCGTGTATTAACATTTAATACAACATCCTTACACAAAGTGTACACACCATTATTTAGAGTCCCGAAACCTTGCAACTTACCATCGAAGAAAATATTCATAATGTTTTCGTTGATAGTAAAATTATAACCTTCTCTAGCCAAAGCCGAGACGGAGATAATATTGCATAGGAAGTTTGGGATATATTAACATTGCTTCAAAAGAAATTTGGCTCCACTAGCCAATGTGTGTGTGACGTCTCCCACGGTTACAACAGCAACATTTAATGCGTTACTGACTTGGAGAACGACCTCATTCTTTTCGAGCCTTCTATTAATTCTCATTACCTGTAACTGGTTACAGATGTGAGAGCCTGCACTGGTATCTAATACCCATGCATTAGAAGTTACCGAAAGAACTACACTTTGTATAACCATTATAGATGTTAGGGTATTAGCCTGCCTTTTCTCCTTGTGCCCCGTATATTCTTTACGTATCTAACCCAGTCGTTATTTTTATAACCAGTTGATTCTTTCTTATCTTGGATATTTTTGATTTCACTTGTCACGCTGCAAAGAATATAACTCCTAACATTAGCATGTGTTCAAACAATATTTTAAATATAATAAGATTGGTTTTTATCCAATTATATTCTCCCACTATTTTGGCAAACATATTAAAGCCATATGAACGAATTTCAATAAAATTTTAGTGGGAAAGGGATCCAATCATCCTGAGTCTCACATCCTTGAGTTGACTCAATAAGTTGCTTGACTCTGTGATCGGTAGATGACTCTTCATCAATCACATCGTATGTGACTCTCTTATCTGTTTTTACCCCTAATCACTTATGACCTTGAGTTGACTCAACAAGTCATAATGACTAGTCAAGTCTGACCCTTACTTTCTTGTCCAGTCCTAACTTACACCGACGCTCGGTTATGTTCACGACGCGTCGGGTTGGGTTAAGTTGAACTACATCATATGTTTGATGGAATTGGATTCCAAAGAAAAATCATGTTACAGCTTGAGTTGACTCAACAACCATAACATGAATTCTTGGTTTATAAATTCCAAAAGTAAGGAGGGTTACGATTTTATCTTGTAAAAGATTTATTAACGTATTTGACTAGATATAGTTGACGTCGTTGCATAATAATGATTCGCGTCCTTACGGTCCAGCGGACACGGCCAGGGAATTGACTGAGCCAGGGTCACTAACCCCTAGTCAAGCTAGGGCGACCCAGCAAACTCAGCCAAGCACATTGACCGGTATCATGGTCCATTGAAGGTTGCTAGTCATTTATATGCATAACTATCAACTACTGGCTTTTATTAATACTAGTTAATCCTTATCAACTAGTGGATCCTTAAAATTCAGAATTTTATGGATTTGTTCAATTACTTTTATTAGGTCCTTATCAACCATAAGGATTGAGTCAATATGCTGCTACCCTAATTGTCCATTAGGCATTTAAACAGTTTTAAATCACAGCAGGGAAATCTAAAATTTATCTTATAAAAATTAGATGTCTTTTAATGGCTAACCTACAAGGTATTCATTAGTTTATCATATAAACAAGAATTAAAACATAGCCATTAAAACTACTTATAAGCATCACATGAATCAAGTATTTTAATTATCTTATAATTAATCTTATGTTTCTAACGAAACATAACATGCAAATCATATTCAACATGCATCATTAGATCAAAGTAAATATGGCTCCGATACCATTGTTGGGATTTTCAAGGCCCCTTAGGGCATTTTTAAGGCCGTCCTAAGTCGGACGAACATTAAAAACAAAATAAAGCAGTGGAAGCATTATTAAACCCTTTAATAATATACTACCCGAAGGAAACATACACCCTAGCCAGGATAATCTACTGACTCGGGTTGGGTCTGACCAACCCGAGAAAGATCTAATCTACTGCAAATAAAATGAAATGCATAAAAGTAACAGACTTACCCAGAACTTTGCTTGCACCGTCAAAGTGTTCCGAACCGTTTCCCGCACCGCGCCTCCAAGCTGAGCCGCCCTTTGAACCACACTGCACTGCACCTCGCTTCGAGCTGAACCGCTTCCCGAGCCGCACCGCGTCTCCGAGCCAATCAGCCGCCGAAGAAAGTTTCACTTGAGCAGACCCACACCAGAGATTTCTGGATCAGATCCAAACCTCCTCGTTGTCTTGCTAGGACCCGATTGGAGGATAGAAAGAACTAAAGAGGAAGATGATTTAAGTCTAGATCGTGCATGCTAAAAAATCAGGAGCTTCACGAATGGTAGACTTGGTGCAGGTTTCAATGAGGAGGGCTAACTCCTATATATATAAGGAGCCGGCCCCTCCCCTCTTACCACGAGCAATGTGGGACAATAATATGGCGTAATGGGGTTGATTTCATAAGAAGTCCAAACTTCTAAAATCCACTATAAATCCATTTCTGAGTTTCGACTTTCAAACAACCTGTCAAATCGAAGATCTCGAGACAACGATCGCATAGGAAAAAAACGGAATCAAACTCAATTGTTCAAAATAGACTCCAAATTTTGTTTTCGCAAAAAACAACACAAACCTGCTATTTCCTGGTGGGTCTGACCCGCCAGGTGCGAGTCAGACCCGCAAGCCAATAAGGGCCTTTCCTCAGCTATTTTTGCGTTTCTGTGCTCGTTAGAGCTCCGATTTGGACACGGTTTCTTCCTGTGGATTTCTCAGGAAGTCTCGTTCGTTCCCATGCGTCTAAGTCAATATAATACCAAGTATTAATATGTCCCAAATGCTAAACTATTTAGCTTTTCATCTCACAACTGGCTTGTGAGTTTAATCATTCCATTGTATCGAATGCATTCCTCTTTAACGATCTTCCTATTACTAAGACGTGAATACTCCTCGGTGTAAGACTCTACAGCCTGACCCTACTACAGGTTGGGACTCGAAGTCCCTAGACGACAGTAACCACGAACAGCAATTTTCGTCCCTGTTTCAGCATCATAATTACGTGATTGACTTCTTCAACAAAGTGTCGTCGGGATCACTTTGACTGTGTCCGTGATGAATACTGCAGGTTTAGTCCCTTCGTCTTGACTATGTCACTTGGGTAGCCTAGGGTATGGAACGCTGTCGACCCTACTAGCTAGCACTGGCTAGTATCCTTCGGTCTCTGGTACATTCATGGTGTACATCCTACAACATACCTTGGCCAAGGTTTTACCGAGAGCCGTACTGAGCCTGCGACACTAACTTCCCATTAACGGAAGAGACGAATCCTATCTTGATCATTGCTCACCTCGTACGCTTCAAGTGTCACCCAACCTAAGACCTTTCAGCAGGCCTTGTCTCGAAGCTAGATCATAGATCTAAGCGACACTGTTCATGCACATCTTTGTACAATGATCTCAAGTCCTAAGGACCAACTTGCTTATCATCACTAAGAGTTATAAATGACAGTTAGTTAATGTTTATCCATTTGATAACTCTTGGTTTGGGTCGTTCATTGGACTCATTCTCTAATGAGCACCTATGTCTTGTCTCCGACTTCACCAAGTCGCATGATTATGAGACCAAAGAGACAAAGACACAATGGTCTGTCCGATGTGCCAATATCCCTATCTCGACGCATCTATGACATGAACACTTTAAGATTCAAGCTTCTAATGGTCAGACATTTCTCATAATCGGGATCTCTATCTAAAAACATGTATGACCTTACTACGAGTCTAAGGAAATTATCCAAGCAACATATAAAAGAGAATTACTCAGATAATTGATACCATGAAGCATACTTTTATTTATGAACAAGATGTTTACATAGATAAATTGCCTCGAGGGCATATATCTCTCAACAGGAGGTATGTTGAGCCCCTTGTTGGCGTGAGGTAGGGATTCGGAGGCGGCGGTGGCTCATTGATCGGTCCATATTTTACACCTTTTTTCTGCATATTTGCATGCCACTTCGGTTGCTCATATTGCGATTTTCACGATTATTCGACGATATTGCGTTACTTTTCACTATTTCTTGTTTTTGTCGGATTTCAGGAAATATGGAGCGATCGGGAGCAAAAAGGAGCTTAAGGGACTTGCACCAACTCCGGAGCGTCACCCAATGCTCTTTTAAGGGCTATTCGGCGATGGGAGACGGGTGGAAGAAGAAGGGACTCCGTAGGAGCGACGAGGAGGAGAAACGGAGAAGATTGGCCATTTTCAGCATGCCACTCGGCCGAGTGAAGGAGTCACTCGGCCGCGCAAAGAAGCCCGCTCGGCCGGCCAGATCGGACACGCAGCAGATTGAGTATCAGCGTGCACTCGGCCGAGCATCGCCATCACACTCGGCCGAGCATGGAGACACCACTCGTCCGAGTGGCATCACGACGACGGCAAGCAAAAATCCTAGACTTACTGGAATCCGTCAGGCGATTAAGGGTTCCGACTCGGCCGATTACCTAATGCCCCTCGGCCGAGTGAGTAAAGCCACTCGGCCGAGTCACCTCCGAAGACAGACCACCCAAGACCCCTGACTTACTGGAATTTTACAGGGTCTATCACTCGGCCGAGTAGAGACGCCCACTCGACCGAGTAGAGAAGTCAACTCGGCCGAGTGATGCCGATGACACGCAGCGCCCAGATTTTCAGACAGCCTCTCACTCTTTTGAAATCTACTATCATTCCAGCAATCAAAGTATTGTTCTCATATTTTTTATGGATATTAGACTTCATGATGGTTCCAACGCCGCCAAGAACGCACAAATCGGAGGTCGGATGAAATCTGGGGAATTTCTGCAAGTTGATGCTGCAGTGCTGAAATTTCCACTCGGCCGGGTCACATATTCCACTCGGCCGAGTGCGGCCTGGGCCCAGATTTTAAGTTGCGGTTTGGGCTGTTTTTGGGCACGAATTTGAGGGGTTTTTTAGGGTTTCTTGCTAGGGTTTTGGGGGAGTATTTAAGGGGTTTGTAGCCACCATTAGAGGGGACCCCCATTATGTTTTCTTAGCCCCCATATGTTTTTCTTAGGATTATTTTAGAGGTTAGGCCATGCCCTAGGCCCCCTCTTGGATCTAAAAGCTTGTATTTTGGATTGAAGATCTTCATCAAGCTAAGTATTTTCTTCTTTTTATTTGAATCTTTGTTTTTCTATCTTTTTGTATGCAAGCAATGATTTCTATTGATTCTCATATCCTTATTGCTATGCTAGAGTAGATTTGTTATTCTAGGGTTTGGGGATGAACCCTATGGATCTAATTTCATATTTGTGATGAATGAATTTCTAAATTGCTAGAATTTCTAGGAGGTTAGGTTGTGATTGATTTACTACGGATAGCTAGGGATTTCCATCGATTTGGGATTTGCAAGAGATTGGATTCTAATCGATGGGAAGGCCTAGATATTCGATTTAGATTTACAATTGGATTTCTCTAGACTTGGTTTGCAAGAGATTGGACCAAAGCTAAGATTTTTAATTGTAAATCTATACCGATATTCGTTTGCAAGAGATTGGACGAATACGAACTATCACAACCTAGATCGTAACTCGAGTTTGCACGAGAGTGGGCTCGAGGAGCGATTGGACGATGATGTCATCTTCATGCTAGCGGCTTAGGTTAGGGTTTGCAAGAGATTGGGCCCTAATCTAGGTTGCTATAGACCGGCAATAGCGCGAGAGCGTGAGCTTGGTTCTCTATTCAGTTACGACTAGTTCACCTCAACACAAGTCTAGTAATATTGAGATTCACTATTTACAATGACGTATGACGACCCGTAGTGGGAATTCCCTAGCCCTAGCCGTCTTTATTTGATTTTATATCCACATACTTTGCCCGACGATTGTGACAGGATCGCCGCAAGGCAAATTCCCTCTTTTATTATATTGTATTTGAATCGATATTTGACCGATTTCTTTATCACCGACACCGACATCCACCACCATTTCCATTATATCATACCATAGCCATCTCCACCAATAAAACCATCGTAGTCAAACCAACCTAGGATAGATTGGAGCTCAACACCACCTCCTCGTGTTCGATACCCGCTCGCCACTTTGCCATGCGCTTGCGGTAAAACTACAAGCGTTCTCCGGGTGTATATCCGGGGCCGACCAAGTCTTTGACTAGGGTGTGCTCTAGGGTTGCATTCCGGAGCGATCAAGTTTTTGGCGCCGTTGCCGGGGAGGTGTTTTCCGTTGGGTGCCAATTTGTCACAATTAGGTTGATTAGACTAGGAAGAAAAAAATTAACAAAAAGAAATTTTCACCCTCGCCACCATTATTATCATTTCTATATTCTCTTGTGCCACTAATATTTTTCTTCAGGTATTTGTCTTTGTTGATCAGGTGCTATGGATTATACTACGCGGACCACAGATTTTGATCAGAGTGCTCAGATGGGAGAATACTATTATGATCAGAGTACTCAGATGGGAGAATACTATTATGATCAGAGTGCTCAGATGGGAGAGTACTATTTTGATGAAAGTGCTCAGATGGGAGAATATTTTTTTGAGAAGACGCACTGGCCCGAGCTTGATGAGAAACAAATGATCTTTTTTGATGAGATGCATGCACACCAGGTTAAAATGCAAGCCGGGCTTGAAAAGAGTAACCTTCTATTGGAACGGGTGAAGAGGCAGCTTGAAATGAATGCGCTCATGTTTAAGGTTGCGACGATTCCCAAAGATATCAGTTATGTTCCTTCATCTTATGGGCAAGAAGCATCTCCAATCATATTACCAGAGCCAGAATGTGCCACCGTCGATCCCACATCCTTCAATACAGCTGTTGCATATGAAGAGTGGATGGATGAAGATACAGTGGAGGAAGCAAAAATTGAGCCACCAGCGCAGCCAGAGAATGATGGATTTCAGAGATTATTGGAGGGTCTCTTGGAGTCAGTGAGATTCACCGGTTCAGAGAGCATTACAGCAGGTGATGCATTTGAGCTACGATTTACAGATTTTGTTATGAACCGTGTTTCAGCTGCAGGAACAATTGAGGAGGACATCCATGTCAGTCTTGAGGGGGATAGACTATATTTTCAGATTGCTTGCGGGCATTCCCCTCCACATGATACATTCCCACAAGTTGACATGCCTGAGCAGCCAGCATCACCATTCCAGAGAGAGCCTACATTGATAGTTGATGAGAAGGCAAATGAGCACACTGTCGAGCCAGAGCATGCTTTTGAGGAGGCATCACACACGGAGACAGAGTTTATCGCCGAGGAGGTCGTGCATCGGGACGAGGACATAGCCATTCATGAGGATCCCGAGCACTACCCTCCTCTATTTGAGCTTCCGCTGCCACCTCATCCTTCCATTGACGCCGAGGACTATCCCACAGAGCTTATGGCTCCCTTTCAGGATACACATACATATGAAAAAAAGGTACAATGGGATGTATACGAGGAGGAGAGCGAGGAGTTAGCACCCATGGACGGATATGAATATGATCAAGAGGTGCGCTGGGATGAGTCTGACGATGATGAGGAGCATCTTGATGAGGTCCACACCTATGATTTAGATTTACCTGAGCAGCTGAGAGAGGATACTATGGAGACAGCTATCACGGCACGTGAGGATATTGAATTATTTCCAGGGAAGTATCGTCCACCATCATTTATTCCATATATTTCTATAGACGACCCTCTTTGGGATACTTTTATTATGAGGGTGAATTTTTTGCAGCGAACTGATGCATCCTATTCTCTGCAGGGTACAGGTGGAGTCCTTGTAGGAATGCTGGAGGATGCATTGCTGGAGTTTGTTAGAGTCCGTGGACATATGCGCCTGGCGGAGCCACGAAAAGAGCAGTTGGAGTAGTTGCCTGCACCGGCAAAGATACTGGATCCGCCTTTTGCTATAGGTGATATCAATCCAGTAGTGTAGAAATTTTATGCTTTAAATAAACTCGAATCCTCTCGACAGCGAGAGGACCGTATAGATTTGCTTGAATAAATATCACCTCATATGATGGCAACAAAAATCTTTTACACCCCAAACCCATTATATTTATTAATTCCCCTCTCCATATTTTGATACGCCACATCCTTTTTGCTCACCACATTCGAGCATTTCTTTCAAGTGAAACCTTACTTTCTTATTCGTTTGACTTGATCACGCTTTGTAAAGCCGTGACATTTTTGATTGAGTCACTTGAATAGGATTGTTTGGTATAAGCTTGGGGGAAAGCGCTCTCATGCATCATTGTATGTGCATGTAGTTGCATTAGGATTTCATGTCATTCATTTCATCATTTTTCATTCACCCCCCTTATTATTATCGTTGTTCCTCATATTCTTTCATTATGATCACATTGAGGACAATGTGAAGTTTAAGCTTGGGGGAGTGCATTTCCATGCCATTTAGATGCATTAGTTGCATTTTTACTTTATTTTAGGATTTTTAAAATTTTTCAAAATTTTTGCATCATCTTTTTGATTTTTCCATCTTATTTTCCTTTTATGCGTGTTCATGCATCAAATTGTGTGCTTGATTTTCTTTTCTTTCCTCTCTTTTATTTTATTTTCTTTATTTTATTTTCCTTCTTTTCCTTCTTTTGCTAGATGTGTTCCTTATGATGATATCTCTTATTGCTTTAGCAACAATCACGATGCTTATTATTCATTACCATGCTACTTCGGGTATTTTAGTATCCTGCTATCCATGTGCTTGCTTATATATTCTTTTGATGATTCCTCTATATATGAATGCATGATATTAGTTGAAGCTGAATGTATGGATTAGTGTTTAGTATGCTTTTTTGGAAGTGCACCAGGATTCACGCATCAATTGTATAACGGGAGCATCTGCCTTATCATCTTATTCACCTTCTGTTGCATGCTTGATATGAAAGTACTCTTTACCGCTTGACTTCGCTTTTTATTGAGATGATTGAGAATATCCATGCTTACATATGAGTTTTAGTTGAAGTATTATTTTATTGAACCGTTCGTGCACATCTTAGAGTGAACCGAGTGCTACATTGTTTCTTTCTCCACATATATCTTTTTATTCTCTACATGCCACTTGAGTTCACCTCCTAAAGCTACTTATATCGCATCTATTCCCCAAAAATCCCCACAAAAGAAAAAGTTAGCTCCAAAAGTCCAAAAAGCCAAAAAGGAGCCAAAAGCCAAAAATACAAATCATATAGCTCCTACAAAAATCCAAAAAAAAAGGTGAGAAACAAAAAAATTCAAAAAAAAAAGAACAAAAAGAAGAAAAAAAAATGTTTCTCTATCTCATTATTGGAGCCACAAAATACTTGGGAAAACCAAGGCAAAAATCCCATTTTCCACTATCATATTCCTTTAGATGCGATGCCTCAAGCTAAGCTTGGGGGGTGAACTCATTTGACCATATGAGTGAGTGCGACATTAGAGTGGAGAGGTGCACGAATGGGGAAGTTTGATAATGCTGAAACTTAGCATAATATATTAGATATGGAGATTTTTCATGATTTGAAACAAATATGTGAATGCCATGACTCTTATTCTATTCTCCATTGCATGCTTGGTGTGTATCATATATGCTTCATTTATAACTTTTGATTGAAAAGTGCATTGCCAACATTTGTATATTGAATCCTATGAAATGCGTGACGTGGATATGAATTGATTGTATAAATTTAGAGAATCCCTTTTGTTGTTCTTAAAAGCTTGCAAGTACCATGTTTATGTAAGATATGAAATCCTTATAGCATGTGATTTGTATTTTCCAAGTTATCGTGATGTGTAGCTTATGGCTTGAGATCTGAGAGAAGAATCTAGCGACCCCTTCCACTTCGTATTCTTTTATTTCATTTCCCTTATTTTTCATCTCCCGAGTTCGTCTTTTTACTTATCTTCCTCGAGGACGAGTAAGAGGTAAGCTTGGGGGATTTTGATCGGTCCATATTTTACACCTTTTTTTCTGCATATTTGCATGCCACTTCGGTTGCTCATATTGCGATTTTCACGATTATTCGACGATATTGCGTTACTTTTCACTATTTCTTGTTTTTGTCGGATTTCAGGAAATATGGAGCGATCGGGAGCAAAAAGGAGCTTAAGGGACTTGCACCCACTCCGGAGCGTCATCCAATGCTCTTTTCAGGGCTATTCGACGATGGGAGACGGGTGGAAGAAGAAGGAACTCCGTAGGAGCGACGAGGAGGAGAAACGGAGAAGATTGGGCATTTTCAGCATGCCACTCGGCGAGTGAAGGAGTCACTCGGCCGCGCAAAGAAGCCCGCTCGGCCGGCCAGATCGGACACGCAGCAGATTGAGTATCAGCGTGCACTCGGCCGAGCATCGCCATCCCACTCGGCCGAGCATGGAGACACCACTCGTCCGAGTGGCATCACGACGACGGCAAGCAAAAATCCCAGACTTACTGGAATCCGTCAGGCGATTAAGGGTTCCGACTCGGCCGATTACCGAATGCCCCTCGGCCGAGTGAGTAAAGCCACTCGGCCGAGTCACCTCCGAAGACAGACCCCCCAAGACCCCTGACTTACTGGAATTTTACAGGGTCTATCACTCGGCCGAGTAGAGACGCCCACTCGACCGAGTAGAGAAGTCAACTCGGCCGAGTGATGCCGAGGACACGCAGCGCCCAGATTTTCAGACAGCCTCTCACTCTTTTGAAATCTGCTATCATTCTAGCAATCAAAGTATTTTTCTCATATTTTTTATGGATAGTAGACTTCATGACGGTTCCAACGCCGCCAAGAACGCACAAATCGGAGGTCGGATGAAATCTGGGGAATTTCTGCAAGTTGATGCTGCAATGCTGAAATTTCCACTCGGCCGGGTCACATATTCCACTCGGCCGAGTGCGGCCTGGGCCCAGATTTTAAGTTGCGGTTTGGGCTGTTTTTGGGCACGAATTTGAGGGGTTTTCTAGGGTTTCTTGCTAGGGTTTTGGGGGAGTATTTAAGGGGTTTGTAGCCACCATTAGAGGGGACCCCCATTATGTTTTCTTAGCCCCCATATGTTTTTCTTAGGATTATTTTAGAGGTTAGGCCATGCCATAGGCCCCCTCTTGGATCTAAAAGCTTGTATTTTGGATTGAAGATCTTCATCAAGCTAAGTATTTTCTTCTTTTTATTTGAATCTTTGTTTTTCTATCTTTTTGTATGCAAGCAATGATTTCTATTGATTCTCATGTCCTTATTGCTATGCTAGAGTAGATTTGTTGTTCTAGGGTTTGGGGATGAACCCTATGGATCTAATTTCATATTTGTGATGAATGAATTTCTAAATTGCTAGAATTGCTAGGAGGTTAGGTTGTGATTGATTTACTACGGATAGCTAGGGATTTCCATCGATTTGGGATTTGCAAGAGATTGGATTCTAATCGATGGGAAGGCCTAGATATTCGATTTAGATTTACAATTGGATTTCTCTAGACTTGGTTTGCAAGAGATTGGACCAAAGCTAAGATTTTTAATTGTAAATCTATACACATATTCGTTTGCAAGAGATTGGACGAATACGAACTATCACAACCTAGATCGTAACTCGAGTTTGCACTAGAGTGGGCTCGAGGAGCGATTGGACGATGATGTCATCTTCATGCTAGCGGCTTAGGTTAGGGTTTGCAAGAGATTGGGCCCTAATCTAGGTTGCTATAGACTGGCAATAGCGCGAGAGCGTGAGCTTGGTTCTCTATTCAGTTACGACTAGTTCACCTCAACACAAGTCTAGTAATATTGAGATTCGCTATTTACAATGACGTATGACGACCCGTAGTGGGAATTCCCTAGCCCTAGACGTCTTTATTTGATTTTATATCCCCATACTTTGCCCGACGATTGTGACAGGATCGCCGCAAGGCAAATTCCCTCTTTTATTATATTGTATTTGAATCGATATTTGACCGATTTCTTTATCACCGACACCGACATCCACCACCATTTCCATTATATCATACCATAGCCATCTCCACCAATAAAACCATCGTAGTCAAACCAACCTAGGATAGATTGGAGCTCAACACCACCTCCTCGTGTTCGATACCCGCTCGCCACTTTGCCGTGCGCTTGCGGTAAAACTACAATCGTTCTCCGGGTGTATATCCGGGGCCGACCAAGTCTTTGACTAGGATGTGCTCTAGGGTTGCATTCCGGAGCGATCACTCATTTGCGGGGGATGAATTTCCCATGTTCTGGCGTACTAAAGCTGTCAATGCACCCAAGCTCCTATCGACCTGGCAGTGAATTGGTTGAAATCTCTTCGAGTTACTCCGGGCTCATTTGCCTCCTCCGTTGGTCGAGGAGGGGGGTGTTGTGGAGTCCGCAGTGTCCTCCAACAGGACATTGTTTGCTCTTGGCTTCTCCTTCAGACCTTCGACCGGTCCAGCATTGCTGGGTCCAGATGTCATGGCTTTTGGATTGCTTTGGGATGTCAAGCTGATTAACGTTTCCCACAGAGGTGCCAAACTGTTAAGGCCAAAATTGACCAGGACAGTTGTCAGGCTGACAGAGACTCGTAGCGCTGAGCTGGAGCTTTGTCAACAGTTGAGGTGGGACCCTCGGTTGAAAGAACCACGGTCAGATGTTGATAGTTAGATATGGCACAACCTTCGATCAACCGATGAACAATCGTTGGGTCGATCGTTTGATGTTGATGACACAACGTCGACCTTCGATGTTGGATGGTGATCGTCGATCTGCACCACAAGGAGTCGTTAGGGGAGTCGGATCTGGGTTCTGACCCAAATCCCCTCCGATGCTTAAGTTAGTAGGGAACTTAAGGAAGTGAGGGAGCTTGGTGTAGCTAAGATCGACCCATGAAGGTTCGTCTCCAGATTGACGACGCAAGCTCGAATATGAAGATGATAAGAGTGAGTAGATAAAGTTCTATGTATTAGATCTCGTACCTTGAAGATGGGGCTCTTCTCTCTATTTATAGAAGTTTGGGGTCCCCTTGGATACGTTGGGGAGATGACGTCACCCATAATAAGCCACGATCTTCCCTCATAAATAGGAGTAAATGTTACACATGCCCCCGAGATTTTCGAGTCCGCCTTTAATCCCGCGTTCGTGTGGAGTGGACCCAACGGTCGACTGGCCATTTGGGCTTTGACTGATTTGATTTCGGGTTAATTTGGTGGGCCTGGTGGGCCTTGGCCATTTGTCGACTGAGTTTCCTCGAGTGCCGGCCCAATGACTCAACACCAATGTTTTAAAGTTTTCTTGGATCTTTTCTTGGCCAAGTTTGATCTCAAGAGTTTTATTTTCTACATCATTTGGAGATTAACCACTATAGCCACAACACTACACAAGAGCTTCAACATTTGGCTCTAGGTAAAATTGGTTTATAAGCATATTTTCTTCTCACCTTTGTGTAAGATATATTCTCCCATTGGAGATGTGTTTATTTTTCTTATTGGAGACATATTTTTTTATTGAGGACATGGTGTACTCTTTGTCTCATTGGATACGCGATTAGTGTATCTGTTTTCCAGTGTGGATATGTGGCTGGATGTCGGACAAGTGTTGTCCAAACCAGGATAAATTTTATTGTATGTGCATCTCTCTCTCTCTCTCTCTCTCTCTCTCTCTCTCTCTCTCTCTCTCTCTCTCTCTCTCTCTCTCTCTCTCTCTCTCTCTCTCTCTCTCTCTCTCTCTCTCTCTCTCTCTCTCTCTCTCTGTGTGTGTGTGTGTGTGTGTGTGTGTGTGTGTGTGTGTGTGTGTGTGTGTGAGCGCGCGCGCGCGCGGCGCGCGATTGTATACTTTTTTTAAGCTTTTGCGTTACTGTTATCTTGCAATTGTAATATTGTTGATTAGGTATTAATTTTTTAACTCAACTTAATTACTTAGGTAGAATTTTTTAGAGGATTTTATAATTATCATAAACATCTTCACCCCCTAGTGTCTACTTTCCATCTCAGGGATCCAACATACATGACTGCTCTTATTACATATAATGGATGGTCGTTGGGTACAACAACCAAACATGTAGCAGATGACTATGTCGCACCAAGCCTAGAAGTCACCAATAGCTAGACCATAATGCTCTTATTCATAGCTTGCTTGCCACATATGAGGTCATCTACAGGTAGCTAACCTTTAACAACATGGAGCACCCCCATACATCATCACAAAGTTTGGTTTTCTTCATGAGCATCTCGTAGGACATGTGGATGAAAATGGCCGTCTTAACACTGAATTGGGCATCACATCGGAAGATGCCTCTTATGAAAGGGATTAGCATTGGGAGTCTGGGACCATAGTCAAGCCTAATTTAGCAAAATAACCTTGCAAAATAAAACCAATATAGAACACAATCTGCAAAAAAGCATTAACATGAAACTAACATCCAATGATCCATATCCAGGCATGTTTGATTTGGAGAAAATAAAGTAATATAATTTTATTTCTAACTTTCTTTTCCAATCCCTAGGAAAAATGAGTGAGAGAGAGCCATAAAATGACTTTTTCATTTTATTTCTTTCTGTTATAAACTCAAGAGATGATATTAATCTAAATTGTTGAGTAGTCATATCACTAAGCCATGGCTCTCTATATATTCATCCTCAATGGGGAACTAAGAAGCCTAAGGGACACCCACTACTAAGTAGTGTGGTGTAATGGGGAGATAATGAGGGGAGGGAGGCCAAAAGCCTTCCTCAACTCACAACACTCCCCCTTATCTCTCCATTACATTGGGTTAAGTATATGAATACTTCAGGATTCAATATGCTAATGAGATAGATACTTCTAGATCCAGAGCCACTGTGGTTGCCTCGTTAAAACCTTAGCTATGGAAAACTCAGTGGAAAAAACCAGTAGCTTAAGGGAAAAGAGTACAAACAAATGTTGACTCTCCCTGATCCATAGAAGCCTTATACTTGAAGGTCTTTTAGCTTTCATTAGGGGTGGACACTTCAGGGTCCAGAGTTAAATGAGGTTGCCTCATTAAAACCTTTGGCAATGGAAAACCCAGTGGAAAAAACCCATAGCTAAGGAAAAAGAGTACAACACTAATATCAACTCCGTCGGATCTGTACAAGCTTCAAGCTTGCAGATCTCCTATGTATCTATACAATCATTTCCTATTCGTCTATACATCCCTCATGCTCTGAAAGCAAATACAATCATTACTCATCTATACAAGTTTCACTCATATCTAGCGGCTACTGGAAAACAGTGGCGCTCTGGAGTAGTACGCTCTTCGAAGTTGGTAGATGACTCCACGTATGTATTCTTTTATTCAGTCTTCACTGTGTCTGCAAGGTACTGCTAGACCTGGCTGAGCGTATTCTAGACTTGATTCTTGGATGATGAGCTTCTCAGAAGATGTAGACTTTGGAGGATGATGTGAAGATCTTTAGGAGGTGGCCGGCCATTTGTGCTTAGTCATCGCGATGACCAGTAAACCTACATATGCTATATATATTCCTTGACCCTTTGGAAGTTGCGCAGAAGCAGCTTATCATTGGTCCAGTGGAGCTCTCCAGGGCAGCACTGTACCTGGCTAACAGCTTTACTGTAGACGGTCTAATAGAGACACGTGCAATTGGCTAAATAAAGGAGTGTAACTAGTACACCAGAGCTAGGCTCTTCAAGACCTAAGATGTCCTCCCCCTCTTCCAGCGACTGGAAGGCGTCATAAATAAGCCTCTATTTTTAATAGATTGCAAATGGACATATTTCTTCATAAACTCCTGATGTATGAAGAATATGAAAGGATTCCACCACGAAAGTGTTTTAATCTGTAAGCCGAGACAATACCGTGTTTTGCCTAGGTATTTCATTTCAAAGGTATGCTAAAGGCTATCAGATATCTTAATGGTCTCTGCAGGAGATCCTATTAAATTTTAGTCTCTACATATACGACGACTATTACAAACCATGTCCCCGTTCTTTTGATAAAGATACATGGGCAGACTTCATTATTAGTGAATCCTTGTTCAGCAAGGAAATCGCTAAATATGTTATACCATATTTTTATGGATTGCTTAAGATCATATAATGATCTTTGAAGCATTTATAGAGAATGCATTCCTACGTCTTTCTTTCATCTCTGGGGGTAGAGTAAACCCTTTTGGAAGCTACATATAGAGCTCTATATCTATATAGCCATATAGATATGCAGTCACAACATCCATGAGCTACAATTCTTGGCTTTTCCAGATACGTTTAGGCTTAGTATGAAATAGGAAAATGATCACATTTCCTTCATTTCTTATCCTTATGGAAATCCAACTTATAATCCATAGGTTTTACACATTAAGGTGTTGGGACTACTGGTCCAAAGGCTTTGCTTTTCAAGAGTGAGTCCAGCTCTACTCTTATTGCCTCATCCCACTTTGGCCAATCTATGCGTTTACGCTATAGAAAAGTGGGTTGAACGTCATCGTCGTATTCAGCGACGTGAACGGCAATAGCGAAAGCAAAATCGTCGTCGACGACTGTGCTATATTTTTCCAGTAACTCTCAAGTACGTACGTAATATAATGATCTTTCTCCTATTGTTTCCTCTGCAGGGAAAATCAGGAGGGGAGAGGTCGCTAGTCTGAGATCAGCATCCTGTGAAGGGATCATTTTAATATCTCCAGGAATCTTCCTTTTTCGAGGAACTTTATATTTTGAACCTGGCGGGTGTCCTCTTTTCAATTGAGGTATAGCCAAATCTGCTGCCAGTGGATTGCATCCATCTATGGGGATGTCAATTCTAGCTGGCGTGTTGGCAGCGGGGACGTGTGAATGAACAATCTTATGGTTGTCCGCGAATTTATTTGGCAATTGATGTACTTTAGTTTGAATGTGAAGGATTTTCTGGATCTCATCTTCACACATAAATAATATGCGGATAATAACGAGATTATGACTTTTGTGTCCCATGATATGGTCTCAGAAGCTTCAGGCTTCTTAAGAAACTGTGTGCCTATTATAATGAGACTTTGCTCATCAAATTCAAGTTATCAAGACGTGGTGCTATGGGGACATATATTAGCACATCCAAACACTCTCAAATGAGATATGTTTGGTGGTGAACCATAAGCAAGCGGCATCAGCAATAAGATATGGCCACAAGAGGGCCGTATCTGATAAGCGATGCAGAATGCAATACGGCGTATCCCTAAAAAAATCCACATGTAACTAGGATTTAACACTGATGAAATCCATTGGAGTCTCTTTATCAGAGACTCTGATAACCCATTCTGAGTATGAACATGCTACAGGATGTTCAATTTCAATGTCAGTTGCTTGGCAGTAGTCTTGAAAGACATGTGTAGTGAATTCACCCATATTATCAGCTTTTGAGAAAGTTAGGTTGTGGGTGAACAAAAAGGCACACATAAGACCATCTAGTAGATACATATATCAGTACAATAAAGTACTGAAATGGGCCACTTGCTGGGTGAATAGGCCCGCAAAGGTCACCATGTATTCTCTCAATAAAGCCAGGAGACTCTACCCACTTTCAGGAGGGAAAGTCTCTCTATAAGTTTTCCCTTATGACAAAGGATGACAAGGAAACTCAACCTTTTTGAAGAATCTTTAGGTTCTCCAAGTGATTCATTTGATGATGCGTCCATCATCGCTGATCCAGGATGACCAAGTCTTGTACAAGAGTTGAAAACTCTGGCAATGAAAGACACTTCTGGTGCTCAGTCAAGTTGGCTTTCTATAGGATGAATATCTGTAATGATAGGGGCCCGACGGGGGTCCAACGAATCGTGTATAGATGGTCTTCTGGCCATCATTTTGACAAGTTACATAAAGATATTCGCTATTTATTATCCATTGTTTCCAAGTTATGATCGTTTAAACGAAATATCCTTGTAACTTAGTAGATTACTATAGAATTAGGAGAGAAATTTGCATCTTTTAGTCTCGTTGTATGTGGAAGTAGTTTTAATGCTTCACCAATGCATCGAGGCACTGACAGTAATATATCACACTTCATCTATATATCTAAATGAATAGACTTTATAAAATATAGCTAAATGTGCATTCATAAAGTTCCAAAAAGGAAATACAGATGAAGGAAACTAGTATTTAAAATGCAAAGATAAAAGCAAGATAAGGCTCAATCGAGCAGGTCATCGTTCTCGAAGTCTTGTGCAGTGAACTTGGTCGGAGCTTAAATATCTGCCAGGTTTGTTTCAGGGGGAGGCTTCAGGCTCGCCTGATACAGGTCCTGTAGGTGGCGAGGAGTGCGACAGTTTCTGGACCAATGTCCAGTCATGCCACATCCATGGCATTTGTCCTCCCAGTTCTTATTTGGAATTGACACTGGACCAGTGTTCTTACTATTCCATGTGAAGTTTTTGATCCCCTTGATGTTGTTGTTCTGGGGTGGTGCTCTTGCTGGCTTCATTGCAGCTTTCCCTTTGTTCTTTCTAGCCTTCTTCTTGTTGTTCCACTTCTGGGGAGAAACATGGTGGGCTTCAGGGAGAGGGACAGTACCAGCAGGACGCAGATTATGAGTGGCAAGTAGTAAGTCTCTATTTTGCTCTGCCCTAAGAAGGCAAGAGAGCAAATCTGAGAACTTCGTGAAGTTGCATTCACGATAATGTTGCCTGAGGATTGCATCTTTCTCGTGGAACGAGGTAAATGTTTTTTCCAACATGCGATGCTCCGAGACTTCTTCACCTCACAACTTCAGCCATGAGGTTATATTATGAAGTGCTGAGTTGTACTCAGCAACGGACTTATAGTCCGGAAGACAGAAATTTTCCCACTCATACCTGGCACGTGGTAGTATGACATCAATTTGATGACTATAACGTGCCTCCAGCGCTGTCCACAACTCAAGAGAGTCTTCTACCGTTAAGTATTCGGCCTTTAAGGTCCGATCTATGTGTCTCCTGATATAGATAATGGCTTTCGCCTTATCCATATCGGAGACAACAATAGTAGAACTGCCAGCTGGCTGGTCCGTGGCAGGGGCATTGCTAGCAGTTGTCTCGGCCGCTGTGGGGGGCCAGAATTGAGTGAAGGATTGACATTGAACGCAAGTGGAACTTCATGTCCACTCGCAAGCTCAGGTAGTTCTTTCCTGCTGCGTCAAGGACCTCGAAATCGACGCTAGCCAATTTTGCCATTTATCTATGCAATTAAACGCATAAATTAATATTTGTTAAAAATAAATTCACGCAAAGTAAATAAACAGTCATGTGGGGATCGGCCAGATACTCTTACAAACAAAATGTCCAAAAATGTCCGAATACAGTCCATAAAATGAAATACAAAAAGAAATGAAAAATACAACTTGGAAACTCATTTTGGGTCCCAGAATAATACAGATTTCATCTTCTTCTTCATTTTGGCTGTGCTCCGGTCTTTTGGTATTTTACATTATAACTTCACAATATCTCTCAAAAAAGAAAAAGAAAGTGAGTAATATAAAAAAGGTGTATCTCAAAATGGCCGATCCCAAACGACAAGACTGATTTAGTTACAACATCCACGCAGTTTATATATGCTACAGGCAATATAAAAATTAAACACGCAAACACACAGGCATAATCAATACATTTATTCAACATCACATCAATTTTATTGGATAAATATATTTAATTTACGTTAAAAAGTTACGTGGACCACGGGGAAACGTCATTAACCGTTAGGTTAGATAACTAACCTAACGACAGAGCGGTCTCAGGATCCATGTAATGATTTTAACGTAAATTAATATTTATTTTTATCCAAAAAAATTAAGCGACAATTAATGAATTAAACATAAAATACATTAACAAATTTTTAATTTGCGCCAAAAAATCTGAAAAGAGTTAATCGAAACAATATCATCAGCCTGATATTCCCTGATTTTTCTGGATTTTTTCAGAATTTATTCCTTTTTTCTATTTTTTTCTATTTTTCCAGATTTATCTGGAATTTTCAAGTGTTAATTGGGTATTTTATGAATTTAAAATTAAATGGCCTGCAGGCCAGAGGCCTGTGGGCTGCAGACCCGTGTGCCAAAAATACCCAGTTTTTATTTATTAAATTTGGTAATAACTGAGCTTCTGGCCCATCAGGGGAGGTTAAGCAGCCAGGAAACGAAAAGACCCCCCCTAAAAATTTATTCTTTTTCCGTTTCTCTTTGTGCGCGATAGGAGGGGGGGTTGCTTCGACTGCTCCTTGTGTTTTTTTATAAAATAATTTATGTAATCTATTAAAAAACAGATTAGAAAGGGGTATGTAATAGTAAATCTATGTGTAGATGAAAAGATTTTCTTATAGATCTCGATAAAAAAATACCGCTATAGACCTCATAGAAAAACATAGACACAGATTTATCATGCGCACGCAAAAATTTTGATCTAAGGATTTATTAAGAATTTACCTCTAAATCCTACCAGCCGGATCTAGCGAAGTTCGGAGAATGAAGCCCTATCCGCATCCTCGTAAATCGTTCGTCGGCATGGATTCGGCTCAGCTTAAGATCGTGCTGATAACGTGTTATAAACTCAAGAGATGATATTAATCTAAATTGTTGAGTAGTCATAGCACTAAGCCATGGCTCTCTATATATTCATCCTCAATGGAGAACTAAGAAGCCCAAGGGACCCCCACTACTAAGTAGTGGAGTGTAATTGGGAGATAATGAAGGGATGGAGGTCAAAAGCCTCCCTCAACTCACAACACTTCCATTTTCTGTTTTCGTTTTCGTTTTCGTTACTTATATTTTACCCCAAACCAAATAAAGGCATTATTCTTTGGCTCAACTAAAATGAGCCAACAAATCACCAGTTCGACCGTTATTACAGTTTTATTTCCTTTCCAAATTTAGAAGAAGATGTATGAAAAGAGAGAGGAAAAAGAGCGTCCGAAATCTCATCCCGACCGCTGTTTATCAACTAAAATAAACCGTGAGGCCCCTTGCCCATCATAACCTCCCGGCCCTCGCCCTCAAGAAACCCTCCCCAGCTCGCGCACCAACTTCGATGGGCTGCAGCGCATCGAAGTTGGACGACGAGCACACGATTCCCGCCGGCCTGCGCCCCTTCCGCAACCGCCTCGAGGAGATCAGGCAGCGGCGCCGGGTGAGGCACGTCAGCATCGTCTCCTCGACCGAGCTGCTGATCATGCCCGAGGACCTCCACGACGAGTCGATGAAGAAGGCGGCCAACAGCATGATGACCCGCTCGTCGGACGACATGCCCGGCTCGCCCAGCTTCCGTTTCTACTTCACTGACGCCGCCTCCGGGGACTCCGACGTCGATTCTGTCATAGCCTTGCAGAAGATTAAAGACGGTATTTTGTCTGTCCATTTTTTTTTTGTTTTTGTTTTGAAGAAATATGTACTTATTTTTTTTGCTATAGAGAAACTTGCTGAAGAGACCCACACAAGGGGAAGCAGCCATGATTCATTGACGTCAAATGAGGTACCACAAGACTACAACTTAATCGCATATGGCATGATTAATTCCGCTACAAGCTGACTTGTTGTTTTGGTACTGCAGGATTCAGTGAGCAGCAAGCCACATAAGAAGGATAAAGGGAAGAGATTCAAGGCCCTGACGAACGCACAGAGTCGCGTATACAGTTTTCTTGCTTGCTACGGTCCCAGCGCCACGGCCGACGCCGACGACGTCCGTCGTCCCCGCCACCCACCCGCCATAAAATCTTCTTAAGGTCCTCTTTTGATCGATCGCCCTGTCCATGTTGATGTTGTGTGAGGATGTGAGCCGCGGTTTTTCTCAGAAAAAAAAGGATTAGTTAGTGATGAAGAGCTAGCAATGATCCTTGGGAAACAATTTTCTGTAGAAAAAAAATGCTGGGCACATTCTTCGGTTTTATATTCTTATGTAAAATATTTCAATTTGTGTTGTTGCATGATCAGTACTCTTAAGGGATTAATGGTTTGTTCCGATTGATTCATGTTACGACTAATATCAACGAGCCCGAATTACAACGGCCCACGGTCCGACCTCAAAGGAGAAGCCCACTAGAGAAGACAGGCCTGCCCGAAGGGAGCCCACGGACGGGGCTGAAGGCCCAGCAAACTCGCCCTCGGGGGCACCCGACTAGCCCACATTCGGCCGGATTAACCGCCCTCCTGAATCCGCGATCCCATGATGGCCATTAACGGACCCGTTAATGGGCCACCCCTCCACTACGCACGAGTGGGAGGAGGCGGAGGCGGATCGGGAGGACGTGAGAGGAGGCAGGACGTGGGGCAATCATGGAAGACCCTATAAGGGGAAGGCCGGGACGACGGAGAAAGGGGATCGAAACTCAGGTAATCAACAGAGAGATACTCCATCAACGACCTAGGCTTTCGCCACTCCATATTCCTCCCTCCCCCTTTACTCGCGCCGCCTGGGTTGACGCTCCGGCTTCCTTGCAAGCCGGATCTCCCCCGCCGAGTACCCTTTCAGACCCTGATCTGACTTAGGCATCGGAGGGGATTTGGCCGGAACCTAGGTCCGGCCTCCCTGACGAGTTTCCTCATCTGTCCAGGAAGAAGACATCCGAGGCGCCGAGGCTACCCCTCAGCATCGGTCGGCTACCCCCATCGCAGTCGTCAGGTGGACGGCTGCTCAGGCGTCATCTCACTTGCAAGGCGCCGAGGCTACCCCTCAACGCAGATCCGACCGAGGCCGAGCGCGATTCAGCCGAAGCCGAGCGCGATTCACCGAGCTGAGGCTACCCCTCAGCTCTGCAGCGCCGAGAACAAGCAGGCTCGGCGAACCCAAGGGACCCCCAAGTCGGCCCCTTGACCACGTTGACCATACAGCCGACGGTCAACGAGCTGTGATGAGAAAACACACGTAAACAGCTGGCGCCGTCTGTGGGAACGAGCTAACACCCATATAAAACCACCAAGATGGAACCAATCAGCAATGGCCTAGGGCGCATGCCTCCCATCCCGGAGGAGGGCGTGTACCATGCCCCCGTTGAGATCCCGAACGGCTGCGCTGTCGGGGAGGCCAACAACGCCCAGCTAGCCACGCAGGGACAACTCCGAGTCTACGCGCAGGAGACCAATGCCAACATCCAAACTTTAGTCGCGACAATTCAGCAG